>CABFVX010001563.1:90935-121542 GCA_902151425.1 Timema shepardi | reverse complement strand
AAAAAAGTATAATTTAAAATTGAAACAAAATTTAATCAGTAAAGGGTAAATATGTTTGCTTATATTCTGTCTCAAAATTAATTTTTTCGACTTTCAATCAAGTTTTTAATTCATCTCTTGGCGCATGCGTCATAACATTTTCTGTTGAGTAGAGCAAATACACGTGAAGTTCATTTCATTTCAGAATATTGAAAAAGATTCACTTGAAAAAAATTATGCAAAATTCAAAGCGAAAATATGATTTTAAATTGTATATTGATTTTTTTAAATATTATTTTTATCACGTGAATTTAGGTCATGTTGCAGTGAAGATAGCTTAACGTAATTAATTTGTGAATCGATTAGGCCGTGTGGCAGTGAATATAATCGATTATTGAAATTGGATAACTATCGATAGTTATTCAATATTTCATCAAAATGAACTATTTAAAATTTACAAGTTATTTATTGAGAGAGAATAAGAAAAAGATACTTACAGGAACATTATTTTTTTAACAAAAATAGTGTGATCACCATTTATTAAAAGTGGTCACTAATCTCAGTAGAAATATTGTGGAATAATAATAATTATGTCAGTCACAATCAACTAGTCGTTTAATAACCATGGCCTTTTGTGTCAATACATAGATATTAAAATATATCGAACTAATCGATATTTAACCTATAAATCGATAAGGTCCATCTTTCGTAAAGTAAACAAATGAAAATAATTTGTATTAGAAGCTTGCGCCTCATACATATTAGTAAGTATTCTATAATTCAATGTTTATTTTTGTTTTAAATTGTGAATTGTGTGTGGTATACATGAATAAAATCTACTAGAATAATAGCTCAGAATGGTTAAAATTGAAAATACTTTTTTTTTTTCGAAGCTTCGAATTTTTCGAAGTAAATTAATATTCGCTTCGACTTCGAGATTCTCAAAGCTTCGCACACCCCTACTTAATATCCTAAGATAAATGTTAATTTACATTATAACAACAAATGTTTGTTGCGCAGAACTAATCATGACATTTGGATGACTGCCCCAAAAGGAAGGAGGAAAGGTAAATACATTCTCAGCTACCGTGGCCAGACTGCTTGGCTCAAGTAATACAAACACTCCCCAATAGAAGAACTGCACCTCAAAACAAGACCAGAACTATTTACAAATCAATAAACCATGAATAATATAACTCTTTAAAGAAAAACCTCGTTTACCTTTTTGAGGTAGATTGTGTTATATTATATTAACTTATATAAGTCTATCAACCTTTTTCCCAATATAGCATAATACATGAATAATACTTCAAATATAATTTGTATGTGGCGACTCCACTCTGAGTGCAAAGGTGCATGCACAGCTTATATAGTTTTACACAAAATAGTATTTAATTTTATTTTTATTAAAAGTTAACACTTATAAAGATTCAATATATTTAGTGAGATTTACTTTACATCCATTACTGTTTCCAGGGCTGTAGCCTGGATGTTTTTTATTCAAGCCATATATTTCCACAATCTGGCTTGCTAGGCCCGCCATAGCTTCATATGCCTTATTATCTAACTTAAGACTAGGACAGAAACAACATCCAGTCTCTGGCCGTTTATTTATCACTAAGAAAGGTGTAAACCTTCATTTTCCTAATGATAAATTTTCGGCCAAAATGGGGATCTAACCCAGGACCCTTAGCTCAGTAGACAGACATGCTATTGAATGAATTATGGCGATGAATAATTAATTAGATTGTATTGCTTTAAATTGGCTATGCTCTTGCACATAACATTCTCTTTACTAATCCACTTGTAAGTTTGGCTTCTAGCACTGTCCTGCCTCTACTAATTTATAGGTGAGTGCAACTATTTGCGCATCCACATTGAAATGAAGAGAGGTTGTTGACCCAGCTAGCAAGTTTTAAAGCATTTCTTTAAGGGGATGGATCACCTTGAGAGATGAGCGCGGCCGGTTTCCAAGGCGATTTCTCCGTACCCGATTGCTAAGAAAACTATTATACATATTGGAATCAAATTTTTACTACTGTAAAGATCAATTCACTTATATGGTTTAATGTTATTTTCATATCTACCCAGTCAATTCAAATTTAAGTTTTAAAAATTATTTAAAGAACACTGCATAAAACAAACTGGGCTTGTCATTGAAATGTGAGAGGACTTAGGCTAAAAGATTTGCATTATATGACAATAATAAACAATTTTTTTTTATCATTTAGTATCAAGGCCGTAGCAAGCCAATAATTTCAGGGTGGTTTGGTGGGCACATCCCCCAATTGCTGGAAGATAGAAAAATTTTTAGTTGATAAACAGTTCTAGATGTTCTTTGAAGTGTTTTTTTTTCATGGTAAAATAAACCCTTAGCTGGCGAAGGCTTGAAAAATTTCTGAATATTAAACACTTTTTGAAGCTCTGTGAAGTTGTTTTATGGTAAAATAACCCCCAAAATGTCCAAGGCTAGGAAAACTTCTAAATATTTAACACCTCTAGAAGCTCTTGGAAGTTTTTTTAAATGGCAAAACAGCCCCCTAATTTGTATTTTTATCTTAATTAATATATTGTTTGAACTATAAATAGAGTCATATATATTTTGTTCATAAGATTTCGTAGGGGGTTTGAACCACCAAAGCCCCTCCTTGGACCTTGTTTAGTATAATTTAACGCCAGTTAAAAGTTAAATATTTGCAAGCAGCTTTGTTTAAATGATTTTTACAAGATCATATTTTCTTGGTTTAATGTTTTGTTTTTTGTAATCTGCAGACAAAGCATAAACCTGGTAAATATGATTGAGAATAATTATCCTTTCAATTTTCAACATACATATTGTTCTAAACTAAAATAAAGTGGTACAATTTTATTTTAATTCAAAAACGTGTTATGATGCTGTATGCTGTGACCTATCGGTGTATGGTTGAACATGATGAGCCTCTTGTGAAAACTCAGGGCAGTGATGCCAAGCCTTCCACTGTGATTCACAGATGTTCGCAGGACAATTATCAACTCGACTACGTTCATTTATGAAATCAGTTGTGTGAATATGATGTGTTTTACAATAGAGGCAGAAGAAAATAAAATAAAAAACTATTTTATCTCTCACCCTGATGAAAGAAAAATAAATGTTCTGCTCTTGTGAAATGGCTAGAAAAAATAGGTGTTATGAATTTACCATCGTTTCTGCATGGAAAATACCATTTTAAAACTGTAATTTAGAATTCATCCATTAATTTCAAATCAGGTGCGTCGAATACCTAATTAATATAATTACGAGACTCGCTTTGGTGACCGCATGATCTAAGGCACTACTCAAGCAATAAACTGGACTACCGAGGACTGGGATCGATGTTTGATTCCCGTTGGGTGCTATGAGGTTATTATCACTCAAATGTTTTCCACTCACCCTCCATGCAAATGTGAGTGTATGTAATCTACAAGCAACCTTACTCTTCTCTAACACATTAGCTTAGTTAGTACATCGGCATAAAACCCACACGGGTTCGGTTCACTTACGTGTACCAATCAAACAATTTGGCCCTACCTTTGGTAATCTGATCTGTAAACAGTTAATAATTTGAACAAGAAATACACTTGTCATAATAGATAAATGTCTTGAAACAATTTTGCTATCAATTGTAGAGGTGGATAATGAAAGAGGAGTGGGGGCACTAGTGAACATGCCTTGACCACCACTCTTTTAAAATTAATAAAATTAGCACAGGTCCATATTTCATTTTGACAATTATTATTTAACAAAATAAATTCATCACAAATATCATTGTTACTTTATCGCACCTCTCAGGTGCCAAGTCAGGGAGATGGAAATAACGTATGCTTTAGAGAAAAAGGTTAATAGGGAAACACAAATGCTAAAATGAGTATGTTACCCAACATATAAGAACCTGCCTTGGTGGCGTAGTTGGCAAACGCACTAGTCATGTTGAGCTCGACCGCTGAGGACGAGGAGATCGAGGTTCGAATCTCGGTCGGGTGAACTGGGGCGGTTTTTCCTAAATGGTTTTCCACTCTCCCTCCACGCAAATGCGGGTTTACTTCCTCTAATTAAACCTTCCCAATTTCCCATTAGCATAATTAGTACTTATAGCGTATAACCCGAACGGGTAGTAAGACGCGATGTTAAAAAAAACAACATAAGAGTGTACATTGTAAAGATTATTTCCATATAATTTTTTTTTCTTGTAATATTAGAAATGCTACACTTCTTAATATCCTTCGATGTTATCTGTAAATTTAAAATAATTAATGAAGGTGGATAAGAAATATGCTAATTAAGAGAAAGAGTTCCCATATTTGCGTAGAGGGAATGAGGAATCACGAGAAAAAAAATTCAGTTCATGTGGCCGGGATTCAACCGAAATTTGTAGCACAGGTCCATAATAAAATAAAAATTAAAAACATAATTTTACATTTTAGTTAGGTAAATTCATTTTAATTTACAGTAAGAAGATAATGAAATTAGTACTACAAGGAACATACTTGGTGGAACGACAATTAATTGATACACTTGCACTGTGTTAACAACGGGGACAACACCTCAACCCCAATACGAGGACCTTAGGATGGCATAATTCACCGAAGCATGTCATCACGTCACCCAGCCTAGAGGCGTAACAAGCTTTTAAGGAGTGGAATCAAAACAACAGATAAGGAACGTCTCTTTAGTTCAATCTTTCAAGTAACATCAAAAATTGCATTTTTCAAAGCAAGAATTTAGTCTACACTTCTTTATAACATCCAATATCATATGTATAAACAACTTATATTATCCAACATATAACTATATTGATTGAACTGGATGACACATCTGCTACTACAACAATTCTGTAATAATAATAATAATAATAATAATAATAATAATAATAATAAATAATTAATATTAATTACTATTATTAGCAGTAGCAGCACCACTTCTTACTACCCGTTCGGGTTATACACACTTACGCTAATGTGTAATGGTAGGGTGATTGTGAGATGAAATGGAGGACCTTGTCTTGTCAGAGGTGAAGGAAGGGTTTGGTAATCAGATAAATCTGTGCCGGGACCGAGGATTGAACCCCGGCCGCCAGCACAGGACACCTTAACCCTAGACCGCCAGGTCACCAATTCTGTAATTAATTCACTATATTGTTAACACAAGCATTTTAACCTCTTGACCCAGAACAAGTTCTAAATACACGGTGTCTACTAAACTTGACCAATGAAATCCCCGACCTTTTCCCTGATAATTTCCTAAAATTCCCCGACTAAAAAAGTATGTCACATCCTTATAACGTGCCACCCCCCTCCCTCGTTTTTCTATTAATCTTTTTTTAAATAATAATAATAATAATAATTTTTAAAATTTGAATTAAAATTGTTTACTAAGAATTAAAAATATATTACACTGCTACAAACAAAAAAATGACATTATAATTGACTGATTATTGTATTTCATATTTTGAGTAAAATATCATTTTCCCGGATTTTTTTGTGATTTACCAAATTGCCGACTTATTCCCGTTTTTTCCCGATCACTTCAAATTCCCGGCTAATTCCCATTTTCCCTGATTTTCCCGGATGGTAGACACCCAGTAAATAATACTATAATCACTTATTTTAACTATGTGGACTATGTTATTAGGTAAATTTTAATTTGTATCACATGTAATTCACTTTTAATATGTTTCGTATGTAATTATCTCATCTGCAATTCTCATATGTGAATATTTCACAAACTAAGTACCTGTCAAATTGCTAGCTTACTATCAATCATATTTTAGTAATCCTATTGTTTCTAAGTGTAAATAGTCCTTGTTAACTTTTTCTTAGGTTGTATTAAATTGATCACTCATGTAATTAGTTTTGTTTCCTCAATCTTGTATTAACGGCTCCATTCCAGTCATTGACTATTTACAATTTTCTAGTTTTCAGTAAATTCTCCATAATATTTTTTTTTATCACTTTAGAGAATCTTACTTGATTACAGTTTTACCTATTTATAAAATCAATTGGCTCTTTAAAAATTTCTGAGGTGATTCTTAGGAAGATGATTATGTATTTGAAAGTGATTTAATTCCTGACTTAACAATTTTTTCTTCTCTTTGAATAATTAATTCTTTGTTATCTCCATCAACTCATATTTTTAATTGACTTATTATCTAAATTCTTTTTCTTGATCTAACAATCTCTCTTTTGATAAACTAATCCCCTATATTCATAACTTATATTGTTTAATTGACTTAAGAAGTAAATCAATCATTCAATTGTTGTTTTGCCAAGTACGTTCCTTGTAATACTAATGATGTTAAGTGTGTTTATTGCAAAAGTTTTGATGAAGGACTTTGAATGTATAAAGTTGTAGAATAGATGTATTATTATATAATGTGTGTATCTAAAATTATAAAATAGATAGTGATGTGTAAAATTACCAAGCTTCAATGTAAAACTTGTGTGTAAGCATATCAAATTTGATCAAAATTGATATATATTTTTCATACAATTGGGTGAAAACCCTTTTCTTGTAGTATATGTTAAATAGTAATTTTAGAGTAAGTGTTTATAATTTTGTAGCAGAGCCAATAAGTATAATATTCATTATATACAATTATACAATTAAAAGAATAAAATGTTTCTTTTTGCAGAAAATGGTTTTGCATGCTCTCTTCAAATTTATATATATGTGTGTGTATTTTATATTATATTATATATAATTCTAGAGAATTAAAGCTAAAATTAAAAGAATTTAAATTGTCATTTATTCTTATTAGTATAAATGTTGTTTACAAAACTATGCTTGTCAAAAGTGATAGCTGCTAAACAAATGGTCTTTCAAAACATACGTTTTGGCGTAGGGATACATTTTGAAATCTAGGTAACTTTTCCTACTAAAATCAAAATGTATTCAAGCTACTCACATTTGGCCCACCGGGGAACGGGGTGTTTGGGGACCTGTTCTCCTTCACTGGAGTCTCCTGAATTACAAATTGGGTAATGCTGCACATCGTTTGTCTCAGGAATTGCTGGATGACGCTCCTTTTTGACTTCAAATGTCATATTCATTATGGTATTTTCAGTATGCTGCAAAGTTCAAAGAATACAACTGCACTGAATATTATGGCTACTGTTTAATACAGTAAAATTTCACATGTAATAGACCCATATAAACAGTTTAAGAAAATAATTTGAAAATATTTTACTAATGTGAACATAAAATGACCTTTGACCACTTTTGTAGTCTAGTGGTCAGAAATCCTGGCTAGAGATTCAGAGGTCCCAGGTTTGATCTTAGGCGCTTCCAGATTTTTCTGCTAAGCATTGGGTCTGTAATGGGGTCAACTCAGCCTCGTGACGACAATTTAATTTTTAAAAAAACAGGGATCCAGTCTAAAAAAACTGATATTAGCATCCGGAGGGTTCATTGTGCCTACCACATGACACCCTGTATCTACAAATGTTGACACTATCTTAGCCAACATGTGACAGATGCTCAGTCAGTATAGTTGGTTTGAGAGTTGATGTCATGGAGTTATAAAAATACCTTTTACTATCTAAAAAATAAAATTATATACATGAAAAATCAGATTAAGGAAAAAAATATTTTTACTTTTGAGGTACATTTATTCCAATTTAGCTTTCCTATACATACCTTCTATATATATATATTACATAAAGGGCCAGTGTTTTTGCAGTTTTTATAGCAAAACTTTTTTTGAACAAAATAAATAAAATATTGCTTCAGTAGAATAAGAGTTAATTTTATTCACATGGTGATATCAACAATTCTTGAATATCTTTAATGAGCAGAATAAAATGACATACTTTTTAAATGAAGAGAAAAAGTTGTCATATATTCCAGGACACCCTTGACAAACATTAAAGAAATGTTGAGGTCACCATGTGAAGAAAATTAAACTCTATTATTTCATTGTATTGAAACCTCAAATTAAATTGCTAATAAGTCAAGATACCTTAGATTATTATTTAAAAGAAATTATAAATATTATAGCATGATAGAAAATACTACTTGTAACTAAATGTTAAAATTCTTTATTATAATAAAGTCAGTTAAGTGTTAAATTACTGGTCTGGGGTCTGGTTGTTCATCCTATAATTATAATTGTGTTTGAACCACTAAGAAGCAGTATTGGAGCTATAAAACAAATTAGTTTTTAAAAGGAATTTAGTCTCGAAACCTTGAATACCTTTTTAAGGATTTGATGTCCAATCCACAATTAAGTATTTTATTAATTAATGTGTATCCTTAGCTCAGTTGGTAGGGTGTCTGCCTACTGAGCTAATAGTCACGGATTTAATTCCCAGCATGGTCGAAAATTTATCAGCGATGAAATGTGGGTTTACCCTCTCACATTGATAAATTAACGACCAGGGACTGGATGTTGTGCCTGTTCTAGTCTTAAGTTAGAGTGTAAGGCATATGAAGCTATAACAGGCCTAGCAATCCGGTAGTGAAAAATGTATGCCTTGACTAAAAAACACTGACCTGGACCATAGGCTGGAAACATTCATGGATGTTACAAAAGTAAATTAATGTGTCTGATAGCTGAATCAAAATCACCAGTTCCCACACTAACTTAACTCAATACACCAACAACTGGTGAAAGATGGCCCTGGAGACAGATCAGGGTGGTTCAGTAGTGGAGCATTGGTGCATAAGCCCAAAGGTACCAGGTTCAATTCTTGTGTCCAGGTTGTCATTTTTCACTTAATTGAATTAGATCAAATAGCCTGTTCTAACAAGCAGAGCATATTTATTGATAAACCAATCTTCAAAATTACCTGAAGTTTGTTCATGGCGAGAATGTGTCTCATCTTGTGCTTGACCTGCTTCTCTTGCTCCCTAAAATTACCGGTTGAAAATCAATACAAAGAATGAATACTAAGAAAATTACTTTGTACAATTGGGGTGTGTAAAGTTAATTTTTTTAATTTAGTAAAGCCTAGTAAAATCTTTATATATTCTTTTATAATTGTGTGAAAGAAGGTCAGGCTTGTGTGAAATTTCAAAAATTTAGCTTCACTTCAAAAGTAAAATTCCGAATCCACTATTAAAAGTAATTATGTATGTTTTGACTCGATATTTTAAATATATTATTTTACCTTAATTAAATATATATATATACACACACACACTTTTAAATAGAGACGGGCCACACGAATCTTCGAATTCACCGAATCCTGACAAGTATTCGAGATCTGAGGAATCAGTGTTTTATTGGATTCGATGGTCGAATCTTTCACCTCATACACTAAGCATAAAATTTTGATTTTTGAATCAGATATTACTAAGTTAGGCCTACTTTAAAAGCACAACTTAATAAGTAATAATTAGTTTGTCAAACAAAAGAGATAAACACGAATAAAATCTTCTTTAAAAAAAAATACAATGGTTAGGTTTAGAAAATCTAACATGCCTAATAGCCTACCCTCCCACCTCTATGAGAAAACTCGGACTCAACCGTTTCAGCTCATGCTCACTTCTGAAACTTTCACCTCACAAACAATCTTGTAAATATTTTAATGAACACATTAAAACTCTCCAAAAACTGAAAATCAAAACTAGAATTAAAAATAAACTTGAAATAAATAAAACAAATCACAGATATTTAAAGAGAAATAAAAACACATTACACACGATACAAAGTCAGCTCCCAAGACATATATGTTTACTCGCCAGAATGATGATTAAATGAACACGATTGTTAATTCTTACTACTCAAATAGTTTTGATTATCTACAGCTATGCGAAGAAACCCAATTTATTTCATACAATCCTTAAGTTAGATATTTTTTTGGGTTTCATGAAAAATAAATACTGTCAACAGTTAGACAACAATAAAACTTTATTTACGCCTACTGGCCTACGTATTGTATATCGATTATTTGTTTAAAATCGATTCAGGTAATATGACCACTTGGTAAGTGCTATCAAGTTTTAAGAATCAAATAACAACTTGCTAATTCATTATTTGTTTTTAAATTGATTTTAACTAAGAGTTTATTATTTTTTTCAAATATGTTATTGAAGTAATTGTAAAAATATTTAAACAGATTCTTGCCTAATAAAATAGGAGTGTATGAACATATTGCAAGAGTCAAAAATATGTTCCGAAGATAGATGATACATATAAAAGACAATAATAATAATAATACATTCATAGGCATATTTAGTTCACTATTTCCAATGTATGTTTAATGGCAAAGCCTGTTGTTTTAGTCTCTTTTTTTAAATCTGTTTGTAATTTTATTTTAGCTTTCTTATCAAAATAAATTATAATACCTCAAGATACTTAAAGTTGATCAAAAGGTAACTAGGACTAATCTGTTTGTTTATTTCACCTGTTTTTTTGGAAACTTAACTCATTCTATCAAAACTTTTAAAAATAACTTAAAGACACTCAAATTTTTATTGATTTGATTTCTAAACAATAATATGAGTCTAGATTGTTTAATTTGGCTAGATTTTAACCAGTATTTTGCAAGGGGTAGTTGGGGTTGATTAAAATTGAAAGCATTATTGAAATAAATCTTAATATGCAGCTTAGGCCTATATAGGGTAATGTAGGTTTATTTTAAATCATTAAAATTTCTAACAATTTGCTAGGATTCGGATTTGATATTTGAGAATAAAATGTATATTCATATTCGAGATTCGACCATCTCTACGTTTAACATTAAATTATGACTATACTAGAACTATGAAGCTTTTTGAAATACTCAACTCTAATGAAAGACCCAAACTTGCAGCCCCCTAATACTTATTATAATGGGTTAGGGAGGAGTTAGCATTTTAGAGATGGTATATATGCATTTGCATGGAAGGAGAGTAGGAAACCATTGAATAAAAAAAAAAAAAACACCCTCAGTGAAACCAACCTATTTGAACCTCGATCTCCCCTTCATCATCAAGCCAGCCCATTCATTCGGTGATTGAAGTAAGTTGAACACAGCTAACTTATTGTAAAACTGTTTCATCTACACCTCGATCCAAATTTCTACTGTGTACATAGTAAAAATCATTAATGTTCAATTTCTCTCTCATCTGTTTCAATGGACACATGGTCTTAGCCATCACTATCTTTTTTTTTTTTTAGCACATCTTACTACTCGTTCGGGTTACATGCTTATGTACTAATTACACTTATGTTTTAGGGACCAGGAAAGTTTATTAATTTAGAGGAAGTGCAACCACATTTGTGTGGAGAGTGCACCCAAACAGGATCGAATCCTAATCTCCCTGTCTTCAGCAGTATAGTCAAACACGAGAGTAGTGCGTTAGACTATGTGGCCACCAAAGCGGATACTCTCACATTAGACTAGAAAACTAATAAAAAGTCGATTGCCATTTGAATTCCGATCGGGTGTATTGCGGGTAGGTTTATCACTCTACCTTCATGTAAATGCATGTGCACTTCCTCTGAATGAAATTTTCTTAATCCCTAACTTATTAGTGTAATTAGTACATATGCTTGTAGCCTGAAAGGTAGTAAAATGAGTGCCAAAAAAACTCTCTTTGGTAGTAGGTCGGCACCAAGTGAATAGCTACATTCTAGATGGACAAGGATTTAATGGGGTAGTTAACATAAAAAATGTATTAATCGAATAAATTGAAAATGACACCAGGACACGGGAATCAAACCCAGGTCCTATGACTTAGGCCACCAGTGCTTTACCACTGAGCTATCCAGGGATTGTCCCGTGCTCAGGGTCATTCTTCACTAATATCTTAAGGTGGTCTATGTTAGATGTGTGAATCCCTGGATAGCTAAGTTTTTTTTTAAATATTTAATTGAATATTGAGAGGAGGATAAAAGGGCAAGGCCTAAATACTTGCCAGAAAAATGTAGGCCTCAAAGTTAAACAGATATTTGTCTTTTACTCACAAAATTTAGTTTTAAAATCATATATATTTATTTAACGTAACTTCCACTATATACTAGGAAGGTTCATGAAAAGCTCATGACTCGAATGAAAAAAACCAGTGATTGCAGATCTCTAATTTATTGTAAAAAATGTTCATCAAAAGAAGTGGGTTCTATAAATACTGTATACAAGGTCAAACCGTTACTACAGTAGCCCCATGGCTTCTTTGGTGCTGACTAACAGCTTTGAAAAGCCACCAGACCAAATTATGTATCCCTACGTTAAACCATATGATCTGCAAAAACATGTGTTTAGCAGCTGTTACTTCTGACGGTCAAAATTTAGGTATATACCTAAATGTTGACTGTCAGAAGTCAGCTGTGAGCTGTCAGTCAGCACAAAAGAAGCCATGGGGCTACTGTAGTTTCTATCTATATGTTTGAGCAATGAATCAATTTAAAATATATACCAAAATAAGTATTTATAAATATGTTTAGCCTTTGCCAATATTGTATTAAACTTATGCTGGATATTACTTACCTAATTAAAGATGTTTCTTTCTCTTCAGTGATGCGCTTTATACGTTGCTTCTCGGCTTCCAGCTGTTCCTTCTTACGGATAGCAGCAAGGCGGGCCTGTTCTTCCTCCTGCAAAATATTATACTTCGTCCAAGGTGTCTAAAAAATGAGCCTAAGTAAAACTCTTAGCTTAGGATTGAACTCGGCCTCGTGAAAACCAATAAGGAGCTATTTGAATAAAGTAGCAGCTCTGGTTTAGAAAAATGAGATTAACAGCCAGAGGTCTCGTGCTGACCACATGACTGACTCCCTCTATACGCCAATGTTGACACCATCTCCACTAACAAAAGTGGTGCTTTGGTTCATTTTGATAAATTTACTAATTATATAAGCCTATTTTAATTTTTTGTTATGAGAACCTCTATCATGGTACTATTTTAGTGACCCTATTATTATTAAAAATTCATTTAAATGTGATCCCATTGAGATCTCATATTGAAATCTAGTAAGCATATCTTTGAGATATGAATTAAAAATTGTGATTTATTTTCTAAAATTTAAACATGTTTTTGAGTTGAACCTTGAACTTTTAAAATGCCATAATATGGGCATGTGATATATCATTTTAAAGCTAAATAAAAACCCTACAAAATGGCTTTGATTTATTTCTCTATCTTATTTCTAACTTAAGAAATTAAATAAATCATGATGGACACTGAAGCTCAAAATAAAATAAGAAAAAAATTATGAAAATTGATATTTTGAATTGTTTTTGTAAGAATAACAATCATGCCAAGTTTTATTAAAATCCAATAATCAGATCCAAAAGTGGATAAAATTTGAAGCACTTGACTTGTTCTATAATATATACGTAAAGGGATTTCATTTAAATAACAATAAATGTATTTTGCTATTAAAAGCTTCAATTTCAAACGTTAAATTGTTTAAAACACATATTGTATTATATTTGGAAGAAGGTATAGGAAAGGTGGATAGAAACATATAAAAGGGGGACAAACACAATATGGCCTTTACAATGAAAAGAACAACACAATTCACACTTTACACTGCTGCCAATGGACAAAGAGATGAAGGATGTATCTTAAAGAAAATTGAGCGTCACTGCCCTATCCCCCAACCTAGGTTTCATTCTATCGGAACTCATCAGGGAGGAGTGTGAAATGCGCAACGCAACTTCCTAAAAGAGAGAGAAAAAAAAAGTTATGTTGCGCGTTTCACACTCCTCCCTGATGAGTTCCGATAGAATGAAACCTAGGTCAGGGGATTGGGCGGTGACAATCAATTTTCTTTAAGAGACATCCATTATCTCTTTGTCCATTGGCAGCAGTGTAAAGTGTGAACTATGTTGTTCTGTTCATTGTAAAGGCCATATTGTGTTCGTCCCCTTTTTATATGTTTCTATCCACCTTTCCTATACCTTCTTCCAAATATAATACAATTACCTCATAAAGCAAGAAGAGGTTTTTCTTATAGAGTTACATCATTATAACACATATTGGTATTCTAATATTGATTAAATAGACAAATAAAACTTTAAAATACACTTATGTAATACCAAACAACATTTTATTTTCATAGAAATGTGTTGGCATAGCTGCAGTTGACATTAGCATGACATAATGGACGTTACGGATGTGAATGTATAAACTTTGATTGTATATTTAGAGACTTAGTTCAAACATGTGGATATCTAGTGAAACATCAAATCTATTTAATAAAACCTTACTATTTTTTGTTTTTCACTTGGCTAATCTATAAGAGAATGAGACATCACTCATAAAAATATTGCTTATACATTATAAACAGTAATGGCTCTTGAAATCAGTTTTTATTGGTAAAAATACAAAGTTTTTATTTTTTTAACTCCAATAAAAAGGACAAGATTAAACTTCTGCACGTTATTAAATAGTAGCTTAAAAATTAATCTAACCAAACTTGAACATTTTGAGAGAAGTTTGAAAATAATTTTGAGGTGAGTTCGAGCACTTGTTAAGACTCCAATTTTTGAGCACTCGCACATCCCTAAGTTTTGGCTAGGTAAGTCCTTAAATATATAACGGTCCTTACGCTTTCTTTTGTAAATTCATATGTGCCTTTTATTGTAAGTAAATAAAATAAAGTATTTATCTCTAGACTACATAGTTGTCTAACAATTTATTTCAATTAAGTTATTTTTTTATGGTGTGGAAACATTGTTTATGAATTGCAAAGTTAGAATATTAATTTTCTTTTTTTGTGTACTTAAAGTGCCTGGATACGTGGATGATTATATTATTTGATAATATATTGGAAACTAAAAGTCCTGACACCTCCCTCTAAATTTATTCCTTTTTTTTAATGCTGTACGTCAGCCATGTCCTGAAGGACAGTAGTTGAATATAAAACACAATTTTCAAAAGAAATTTACTGAATAAAACAAGTCCCATCAAAAATTTTGTAAAATTAACCTTTAGATTTGTATTATTCAGTATCCATTTGAAATTTTGCTATTCACATGCCAATACTTTGTAAAATTGTAAAGAAAAACGAAATGAGCCGCATCAGCCAGATCAGATCGGCCCAGCCTTATTTATGAATTAAATATTCTTCTAGACAATTAAATCACTAACCTGCTCACGTAATTTGGCTAGCCTGGCTGCCTCTTCCTGTCTTCTACGTTCTTCAATCTCTGCAGCTTTCTGTTGTGTCAATAGTTTCTTTCTTGTAGCTTCTTCTCGCAGTTTCTCCTCTTTTTCTTGTGCAGCTCTTTGTAGTTTCTCCTCCCTTTCTCGTTCCAAACGCTGGTTACGTTCCTGCTGTTCTCGATCACGAGCTTCACGCTTCTGCAGAACTTTTAGCATTTTCTCTTCATTATTTCTAAATCAAAGCAAACAAATATGTCTTGAAATGACCAGTGATATCTGCGTTTGGGCATGCCTAGCACACGACCACCATGATTAGTTCTGGAGCTGCGCTGTTAGTGCCATTCTTATTTCATAGATGACATGAGCTGGCATCTTTGGTGGGTTTTGTTTCCCGCTCCTTCTGCCCTGCGCACTGCCATTTCATTTCATAGGTTTTCAAGCTTACAAAAGTGTTATGGTAGTTTTCTGTTTGTTTTTTTTAAATTAGCAATTTATTTTGATTAACTCTGATGTGTGTAAAGGCAAATTAATATAAGATATATATAGGTGGACTAACAACAAATGGTTTCATGGAACTAACGGCATAGAAGGTAATTTCCACCCAGTTTTTTTCCCTTCAACCAGGACACAGGATTCTTTGGTTTTCATAGGAAGTTCTTTGCTTGTCCAGGGATGTGATAAAAGTATTGATGCTATACTAGTATCAATAATTTCCTTTCAATACTAGGATTTTTTACTCAATATAGTCAACTCTCGATTCTACGACCCGGGAATAGCGTCCATCTTGAAGTAACGACCCTTTTTTGGAGAAATGTGAAATATGTGGAAAAAAGGTCAAACATTTTAAGGAAATTGGCAGTAAAATGTGTTTGTTGCACTTATTTAGGTCGCGATTATTTTTGTGAGCACTGAATTGCTAGTAAATGGGGTAGGTCAGGTATAAAAATAAATACCATCCTATCAATGCCAGCTAATAGCACTTGACTGTCCACCCCCTCCCACAAGCAAGACAATGTTTCCCCGCACATGAGTGCCGCTACATCACGCGGCAGGATTGTTTTTGCCATTTTATTTCAGTTCCCGATTTGGTTATGTTTTTGGTTTGATTTTTGACGACCCACGCTATTTTTTTTATTTGTTGCAAACTTATAATTTCAACAAAATGAGATGAAATAGGACCTTCTTGACGCTCATGAAGAAGTACGAGGTCATCCAGGAAGTGGATGAGATGAAAAATACAAAGACGAAGATTGCGCAGCGGCATGGCATCCTGAAGTTGACACTTTTTATGATTCTCAAAATGAAAGAAGAAATTGTGAATGCAGTGCAGAAGGAAGTCCACAATGTTAAGTCCAACAATATGAAGGGCGCGACGCGACGCATGCAAATCCGGAGCAGGTTATGCTGGAGTGGTTCAGCCAGCATACAGCGCAAAACATGCCTATAAACAGACCAATGATGCAGAGGAAGGCCGATAAATTTTTCCTGAGGTTGGGTATAGAAAACTAAGTGTTCAAGTGAGTGACTAGAGCATTTCAAAGTGTATCACAGCACATCCAGCCACAAGGTTGTCGGTGAATGCACATCGGTTGACCCAACACTGGTGAGGGAGTGGTTGCCCTTGCTCCGAAACATCCTTAGACACTATCAGCCTCAATATGTATACAACACTGACAAGCTGGGGATGTTCTACAACCTCATGCCAGATCATATTCTTGCTATGAAAGGGGATAAGTACAAGGGTGCGAACAGGAGCAAGGAGCGCCTCACCAACCTTCTGTGCTGCAACATGAACAGCAGTGATAAGATGAAGCCCCTCATGATTAGGAAGTTGAAGAAACCCCAGAATTTCAAGGGCAACATCCTGCTTTGTGACTATAATTTTAATAAGAAGGCATGGCTGACCTCAGGGGTCTTCCCAAGGTGACTTCAATGCTTTGATTCGAAAATGAACGCTGCTAATAGAAAAGTCGTACTCGACAATTGCCCTGCACAACTTGCTCTCGACAAACTTAGGAACATCAAGCCATGCTTGCAGCATGCTTCAGCCCCTGGACCGGGGGATAATCCAGCAAGTGAAGGTAAAGTTCCACAAGATGCTTATGTGGAGTACGGTATGGAATCTTGACATGGGCAAGGTGGTCTAAAAGTAGGACGTGTTCAGGGCCATGGAGAGAATCGTCACCAGTTGGAGGGCCAAGAGACCAGTGGTAATCGCCAACTGCTTCCGACATGCCCACTTTGTCCTACCAGTCAACGAAGATACTTCAGTCTATGTGCTTCCAGCCGCTGCCAGCACCGAAAACCCAGACAACCCACCGCCAGTGGACACCAATTTTCAGCAAGGCCCCTCCATGGAACTGAAGCCTAGCTCATAAAAAGCACCTTTGTCTGCCCCCCTGACTTTTACTCGACCATACGACAAGGAAACATGTCAGAGATTAGCCCCAAACTGCACGTATGAGGATTACATAGCAGCAGACAGTGACATCACAGTTTGGGGCACCCTTGACGCCACCAATATAATCAGGGAGCAGCAGGAGTCCAGCGATGAAGAGGGGGAGTAAGAAATAGAATAGCCTGAAGACATCCCCACCACGAAAGATGTTGTGAAAGCCGAGGACGTATACTCAACAGCACTTAAGCGCCAGGGCGCTAGCGAAGAGCTTTGGTTCCAGTTCAATAATGTGAAAGACTATGTCGAGAAAACTGGCGCTAAGAAGATGCAGGCCTTCATAATGGACTTCTGCAAGAAATAGGTAGGTATTTTTTCATGTGTATTCTAAAAAAATGCTATTTTTGCTATGAGGGTTGGGGGTGGAACAAAATCGGTTAAAATTCCAATGACCCCTTTTCAGGGAACCGTGAAAGGTCGTAGAATCGAGTTGACTACTTTTTTTCTGATACTTTTACTAATATGAGTATTCACACTCCGGTATTTAAAGAAACTACTTTTTGTTATCTTCAGACATGCTGGGATTAAATTTTTACTAAGATGGATTGTGGAGAAAGAACAAATGACACTATTTTCGATTCTCACTCATTTTCTGCATGATAAGCAACTCTAGCATTCAATTTCTTTTAGCTTATCATAACTCAGCTGTTCTTTCATCTTTGTTTATCAATACAGCCTGATACTTGACTGGGGTGAGTAGTGACCAGTCTACTACCCCTTCCTTTATCAATGAGCACGGTCATCATCAATTAAACAAAATATTATTTTGTAGTCAACTCAAAATTCCAAGCAGCCGAAGCAGAAAAGTTTATATGCGTTTTGATACCGGTACTTATTGTTATCAATACTAGTAGGCAGGGGTGCAGAATATGTTCAGAGATCCAATATTTCCCCAAAAAACATTGAATATTTTAAAGAGGCTGAAGGGAATAAGGATTATTACCTACTACATAGTTAGGCAAATTCAAATTTAAATATATTTTTAATCATAGTTATTTTTATTGTACTTACCTTATAAGAAAGTTAGTTGTCTCCAAGAAATAGCAACCTTCCCATTTCCTTGTGTGCATTACATATTGTTATTAATTGTTGCTAGTAGGCTTACCGGTACCAACATTTAATTTTACATCTTGAGAGTAAGAGGCAATGGAGTGTAATTCCGGGAGGCCTTGGTTTAATTGTTGATTTTCATAGACTACATTTTTCCATAAACTCACCACTATTGCAAGGTCTATCACTATCGATCACACTAGGGGAAATACTATCGCTATTTACGACTGAGTTTTCCCTGATCACATAATTTATGTTTTACAAAACTTGCCATACTCCCTTGATCCTTACTTCTAGGTTTTTCTTGGGGATGGTTTTTAATACGTGATATTCGAGTTTACCACGTCTGCTAAGCCATAAGCAGAGTTGACGTCTTTTTTGCTCTTAAAAGTCGACAATAAACATTTGTTTCACTAACCATCTAATTTTTGATATACATTTATCTATTGTACAATGTACAAACCTTAAAAGGTCCACTAAAAACAACAATTTCATAGCTAAACAATTATTAAAAGCATGTCAAGAGTTTAAAAATAAACTGGGCACACATCACAATGTAATTAGGCCGGATATAATAGGTGACTGAATTCAAACTAAAACAAAACATGGCTCACCCTTCCCTACCCTCCGCCGCCTGCCACCCATAGCTACCAAACACCCATGTGAATTATTAGATTTTCCTTCTGCCCCTTATCTCAACCTCTGACATATCATCTTAGCCCCTAGACACCGCAACTCTTTGTGCTTACACCAGCACTGCCTCATTATGGCACATACTAATGGTGTCAGTGTTGAGTGTCATCAGCCTTAGTTTTTCATACAAATGAAACTAGCATATCAGAACCAGTATGTACTAAAAACATCAACTAAATTGTTGGACTTTTCCCTGCCCAAAATTTCCCCAGGACTGCTTTTTTAATTTCCCCCAAACCTTGTTCGGACATATTCTACACCCCTGCTAGTATGGTATTGATACTTTTAATGAGTAGAGTATTTATACTTTTCTTTCAATACCACATCTCCACACTTGTCACACCAAGGATGCAGGCAATGTGTTTGGAAATTAACTTTATTTTACATTATTGGCTAGAGCAGTTTGAATAACAGACAGTGCTAATCAATGAAATATGAAAGATTCTAATAGCCAAAGCTATTATTTATACTTTTTGTAGCCAATGATTTCCGCACGTCCATCATAGACTCTGCCTTAAAATATTAGTGAAGAATGACCCTGGGCATGAGATGATTCCTGGACAGTTCAGTGGTTATAGCATTGGCGTACTAAGCTAAAGGTCCCGGATTCGATTTCCGTATCATTTTTCAATATTCAATTGAAGATGAAATATAAGCCTATAGAAAATAAATATTTTAACAATAATCAAATGGACATCTTAACGTACCTTTTATATATTACTATGTTAGTTTTTAAGAGGGTGTATTTGTGTATTCTAGTTTATAGCCACATCAACTAGAAATGTTAAGAGAAATTTCTTTTTCTATTTAACAGTTGAGTGTGTATTGTTATTCCTGGTTTTGGTCATGTTATTGTCAAAAAGATGGCCCAGAAATGACAGCCCCTCTCTTCATCTGTGGTAAGTTCAGGTACCCAGAAGCCTGAGAGTAAGCCCGGATGTTTCTTAACTGGCGTGAGCTGGGCTAGCTTACAAATATTATGTAAGAAACCGGGATTCGAACCTTGTTAAATGGTGTGAAGCAAGGAATGAGAGCTGACCCCTACATTCTATAACAGTTTTTTGATGTTTTAATTGCCTCTAATTAAATAATGGCTGCCTATTGTAATGATGCTGTTTTGGACCCCTCTCAAATATTCAAAATCATGGATGAAAAGTAATTTTCTTTAAAGTACTATAAGTAGGATATCCTTTCAATACTTCATCCATGGAGAATCACAGGCTTTTAGAAGTAATGTCAAAGTCTTGCACCATTAAACTTCTGTTTTTCTTTCAAAGATCAACTCAGTAGTGTTTACTAAAAAAGCAAGTGACTCTAGCTCCCTCTACGCAATCGGAAGCTAGCCTTCACAACCCTGTTGCCAGGACTCTTTCTATTAGTTAGTTTTGACACTGGTGACAAGAGGCAAGGGGTAGGTAATATATAAGCCGTTTGTGTTTATGAATATATAGCAGTAATACAAAATATTAACAGTGCTGGTAGCATAAATCTACAGAACGTTGTAATAAATCAGTGCCCTGATACAAATAAATTGTGTGCAAATTTAAAGATCTTACTTATTTTATAAGTGTAAAAAATATCACTATAATTGGCGCTCGATCACAGGGCTATAAATCCCAATTATCTCATCATATAACAAGAACATAATTTTACTATTCGAGATAATCGATTGTTAACACCTGATAAATTTTCTTCAAGAGGAAGCCATTCCATCTTTGTCCAAAGGCAGCAATAAATAATTTGAAATAAATATCAAAGTAATAGGTATACAAATAGAAACTTTATTCTTTAAGTTATGCCTATTAACCAATAAGCGAGGGCAAGATGATAAATATTGTTAGATTTCAACAAACATAGTTCCATTACACCCATTCAAAGCTGTTTTCAGAACATTATTTTGCTTATGAAATTCCCTTTCTTTCTTTTTTCTGGCCTCTATAGTAGAAAAGTAACGAACACATTTAAAAGTTTTTGTATTTTGGCATTAGTAAAATCTGTTTGAAACAGTATTTGTTATTTTAAAATTTGGTAGGCTAGTATTATTTGATAAAGACAATTATGTCAATGTGTAAAAGCTTAGTTAATGTTGAAATGTAAATGAGACATTTCCTAACATAGGAAACAGAAAAAATGATGACATCACCTTTAGTTTATGCATGGGATCCTCTTTCCTTCTTCAATCGGTTTTCACTTAATTAGTTTTTCTCCTTATTTTTTATCAATTTCCATTATTGTATATTCATTTAGCCACTGGGCCTCCATATTTTTTAATATTATTAATCCTTAGTTTACGATTGAGTAGATTTTTTCCCCAATGATTTGCAAGCAATACGAAGGCCAAAAGAAAGTATTGGTTTATTTTTAGATTTAAAAGTGATGGAGCTTACCTTCTTTTTGCCTCGGTGATTTTATTTAGTATAATCTTTTTCTTCTCGATAGCATTTTCTTTATCTTCCAAACGCCGACGAAGCCCTTCTTCTCGACGAACATTCAACACATCTACAGAAGGTTTCAATGCTGCCTTAGGTAGAAATGAGTTTACATGTGTTACAATGTTATCGATCTTTTGTGAAGATTCTGTTGGCTCATTTATCGGCATCTAGTTAAAAAGAAAAAAGAAGTAAAATGCAAGATAATAAAATGAAAATATTAAAATCAAAACAAAACCTTTTTAAAAATTGTGAAGGATTATTCTGACCATGATCTAGTTTAAAAAAAGAAAGAAGTAAAATGTAAGATAATAAATAATATTAAAATATTAAAATCAAAGCAGAACTTTTTTAAAAATTGTGAAGGATCATCCTGACCAGTCAGGTGACAAGGACATACAAAAAGTTGGATATATGATGTTCTATTCTTAAATTGCCATACAGGTATTATGAAACCTGCAGTTGCCAGTGAAAAAGATTGACAAATTTTATATTCAAAACTTATCAAGTTATAAAAATTTGATAAATTGTGTTTATTATAATTAGTATATTAAACCCACTTCAAATACACTGTGCATAATCACACCTGTTATAAGGTCGGGGTTTGAATTCTGGTATGTCGAACTGGAGATAATTATCACAAGTCGGCTATAACAAATGTTTCCCCTCTTCTATCCCTATGAATGTATCTGCAATTTCTTAAACACTTACCTAACTTATCCATACCTCTTTAGATCGGTTATATATGATGTAAATTATAACCTTTAATTTAGGTTTGATAACAATTAAGATTAATCACCAAACAACATGTAGGATTGCACCAAATGAATGACCGAAACAACACTAGTAGCTCACAACTGATAAACAAACTTCTTAGGTAAGTTTCAAACAACTGTGTTTTGGCTTTCTTTGAGGATATAAGTTCACTTTTCTGACTGTTATTATTGGTAATATGTTTAGCAGGGCTATATTTATAAGTAATGCACTAGCTGGCACATGTGTTTTGGCTATCAGCACCTTATACTAAATTGAATCAAAAATATGTATTTTAAGATTCGTACATGCTTGGAAACATTGGCCAGCTATTGGCCAATATAGGAAACAGAATGTTGGCAAACATTAAAGAAATATTGTTTCACGTTCAGACTAAAGTGATGAAACAGTTGTTTCCTGTACAGAGTTCAGTTGAGTGAAAGATATCTGTTGAGGATGCTGCTATGGCTTGTGCTATGTATGTAGTTATGAACTGTTCAAAAAGACTGAAAAGAAGAAAACAGGGGTGGGTCTTTAGAGGGCTTCAAAATGGTTCATACTATGCAAATAAAATTCTGACAAAACTGAAAATCGGAGATGGCTGTGGTTTAAGGAACTTCACTCACATGTCTCCTAAAGATTTTGAAGTTAGTTTACAAATAGTTGGTCCCAGTATAGTGAAAATAGAGGCAATATTTAGATCAGCACTCTCACCTACTAGCCCACGTTGCTTGTTGTCAGAAATGTTGGCCAACAATGTTTCTTGTAAACTATTTGAAACAGATCAAGGGAAACATGTTTTCCCCGCTGGGAAACACAAAGGCAAAATGAAAAAATGTTGGCAAACAATGTTTCCGAGGATATGCTTCCTAGTGTGTACTAGGCATAAGGATGAGTAAAGTTGCTTAGAGTAAGTGTACTGATATTTGCCTGGCGCTATGAAAAAAATCACTTGATAAAACCAACTACAAAAAATTATAATTTTATTGGGTGTCTTTTAAGTGCACTTTTCAAACACATGGTTTATATATTGACACAACTTACAAACTAATCTAATGCCGGTATTAAGAAAAACACAACATTCATTCCCTTGTTTAACAACTTACGAATAATAAAACATTGATCATACAGGGAATAAACCCAACACGCTTAGTTCAGTTGCTTCATGCCAGGATTCGAACCCCGATCTGATTACCAACAATGACAAAATGTTTATAGAGTGTAACGCCTAGGACCAGGTCTGTTCAATTGGCGGGCTGCGGACCACATCCCACCCAACAAGCTCTCAAATTGGTCTGAGGATTGAAAGTCAAACTACTGTATCACTGGAGATTCGTCTTTTAGTTCAGACAGTATGTAGAGGCGCCTGACCTTAAAAGGCCAAATAAAATTTCAATCTCTCATCAGTGGTGAGGGAAGCCGCAAGCCCAATGTTACTTGGTCCTTGGCATCACCACCATCGTGTGTTTACACGGGATTGCAAGCTTTACCCTTCAACAGTGTGCGTCCCCCACCCTAGAACCATATCTCCCCCCCCAAGCGCCATCACATAACGGCTGAGTTGCTTTTGACCTTGAACAATGCAGGTGACTGGGCGACAGGGTGGATGACTCCTCCTTGCCCATCCACCCAACAGCAGCTGATATCTCGCCTGGCTTATTGTTTGTGCGTTATTTATAGTAGTAGCGGAGTGCTTTGCTTTTAATTAGGCTTATTGTAAGTTTTATAGAGTGTCACTTTCTAATTTGAGTAATACGAAAAGAAACCTTGATGATGAAAATAGTACAACTTTTAATTTTTTTAATTTCACTGAAATATATCAACATTATATATAAAATATCAAATTACATTTCACTCTTATCCCCCATTCCTCCTTTAAACCACAAAAGTATAACCAATAATATTCCAAATTACTGCCAGATTGAATTGAATATTTGACCTAGCAAATATTATGATTTTTTTGGGGTGGCCCGCTTGGATAACTAATTGAATAGCCCTGCCCTAGACCGACTGACCACCGTAAGTAGCTGGTTCTTTCACCCAAATGTATATTTGATATAATAGATTGTTGATTCAAACGAAATTTAATTTTTAATATATGTCTTGGCAATTACAACAAAATCCAGCATATTTGTTTCCAAGTGAATGTAAAATTGACAAATTGTTTTAAGTGTAGTTGATATTCAATTCTATGTGAATGGGATAAACTGACATAACTCTTGAGTTTTAAACATCACTAATATTTACAGTGCTGTGCTCTTCAAGACTGGGTAGTGTATAAACCAAGCTATACATTCTGCCACTTCAAAACACCACATTTAAATTGAGGATGCTATTGACATATAATTTTTTTTTCAAAAATAAAATTTAATTGTTCTATGGGTTCTTTAACATAAAATGTAAAATAAAAAGAAGGAAAAGTTACTAACAAGACAAATTTTTCTTTGTTTAAATATTCCAAGCGGTGTAATATGTTTTAATTTTTTTTAACTCTTCGTAGAAAAGGTTGTTTCCAATTTTTTTGGCAGTTTATCTTACTTGCACTAGATACATAAGTGAAGTTGATATAATATAGCATGCTAATTTCATCGAAATAAGAATGTTCATTTTTAAGTTTCAAACCAGCAACTTTGCTGGGTAGGAAAAGTACAGCGCTAACAGAGATACCAATGAGTTGGAAAGAAATCATAATTATTCATAATAGCCTGCAATGCAATTTAAGAATGGAACAGCCTATAGACACTTTATTTGCGACTCATGTTCATAACATAAGAGAGGAAACAACAAAATACCGCCTGACAAGCACTCTTTGAACTGACATTACTATTATAAACTAACTTTTTTCCCCACTTAGAATGTCTTTGTTGTGTCAATATGAGGGGCAATTCAAAGAAGAATAGTTTAGACGTAAGATTAAGAAAAGGTACAGGATCGTGTAGCATGGCAGTTTGATATTAATTTTATTTCTCTTAAACTAATTTTTTATTATATGAAAGCATAAATTGAAGCTAAAAGTATCAAGTTTACAGTTTTACTAAGCAATATGAAAAACCTATAAAAACTTTCTCACACATTAATGATGCTTAACAATGAAGTGGCTCAATGGCTAAATAATTTTATAATGGAAATTGTTAAAAAATAAAGAAAAAGGAAAAATAAATTAGTAAGTGTAAATTTAAAGCACACCCTGGGGAAAAGGAAAGACCCACCCATATTTTTGTTCGCTCCTTTTACATGTTTCTACCCACCTTTCCTTTAACGTCTTCCAAATATAATACAATTACCTTGTAAGGTGAAGAGGTTTTCCATATAGGATATTCAAATAGAGTAATTTAGTATTTGTGTAAAGTGTATTCCCTCTTCTATTTTTGTTTGATAAAGAAAACAATACCAAAATATTTCTTAATTTGTGTTAAAATTGTTTAAATGTGAGACTTTTTCTACAATAGAAGATAGACAATGTCACCTTTGTGCAAAGGATGCTCCCCACATTATTCCTCTTTACTTAGATTAGCTTCCTTAGTTAAATATACATTTAAGAGTTAATTTTTCCATTTTCTTTATTTTCATCAATTAATATTATTATAAAATTATCCATTAATTAGTGATAAATACTTGTATTTAAAGACCCTGAACTGTGTACGAATAAATATAAGAATAATAGTGTGACACCCCTTCCTTTATAAAATGAAGGTGTTTTACAAGAACGAGCACTTATATGGAAAATGAATAGAAACAATTAGTGGAAACCCCCATCTATAGTGACCCTGCTTGAATTTGAACAATTCAATCGAGTACTTAGAAGCCAAATAATAAGCCTTGTTAGTGAACACCTTAGCTAAGTCATTATAAAGTTTATCTACTGAGCTCAGGGTATCAGGTTTGATTCCTTGAATTACCAAAAAGTTTATAATTGGTGAAATGTGGGTTTCCTCTTTCACAATGATAAATTAACAGCCGGTGGTTGGGTGTGATTTCTTTTCTAGATTTAAGATAGTTTATAAGTCGTGTGCTGATATAATCAGTTGGTTCAGAAAGTTCACATTAATTACCTCAAATAAATGAAATAATAAAACTAGATATGTTTATATTAGTTAATTATACAAACTATCGTTTTGATTATTTATTGAAAGAACTCACTTTCTTGGATAACTCTATGTTGCCATCAGTCACATTAGCAGCGGCTGCCGCCAATGCTCGGGCTTTAGTTCTGGTGACTCTAACAGGTTGCTGTGGTGATACTTGTTTCACAGTGTCATCTTCTTGCACAACCTTAAGCTGCTCATAAGCTGCTACACGCTTTTTAACAGACTCCTTCGCATATGGACTGGAATACCCCAAGCATTTAAACTTTATTCTCTTTATGAAATAAACACATGTCTACATTCTACTAAAATAATGACCAACGACTCAAGGCTAAAATCAGTTGGACAAAAGTTGATCATAATTGTCAGTCTAGGTATCTCTCAATCTTTCCAGTACTTGGGAGTATTTTTTAAAAATAAACTTTGAAACTTCACAAAATGGGCCTTTACTCGGTTTGTTGTTTTGTTAGTTGTGGTACAATATAAGTATTTCTACTTAAATTTTTTTTACTTTTGATTGTGTTCACATGATAATGCAACTGACATCTATAACAAGTAATATATACTCTACCTAGCATGGTGTACCAGGGCAGCAAATATATTTTTCTGTATATTTTAACACTCCTCCCTGATGAGTTCCCATATAATGAAACCTAGGTCGGGGGATTGGGCGGTGACTATTGATTTTCTCCAAGAAGCAACCATTACCTCTTTGTCCAATGGCAGCAATGTAAAGTGTGAACTATGTTCTTTACATTATAAAAGCCATATTGTGTTTGTTCCTTTTAAATGTTTCTATCCACCTTTCCTGTACCTTCTTCCAAATATAATAGTATTTATTACATCATAAAGCAAAAAGAGGTTTTCCTTATAGAGCTATAAGTATGTTTATTAATGGTGAAAATATGAATAAAAAATAATTTTTCAACATCATAATTAAAGTATAATATCTGTACTAAGTAACAATGATTTACCCACCCTTGTTGATATAACATCTTGTAGACATTGGCGTATAAGCATAAAAAACATCCCAAAAAGAAAAGTAAACCATTAGCCATTCATCCTGACATATGATGCAATATAAAGAACTTTTTTAAGCTCTAAATTGAGAGCCTATAAATTTTTCGAGCTGAGCTCAGATTATCCATTTAAAGCTCAGCTCCTCAGATAAAAACAAGAATATTTCCAAAGCCCTACCCAAAACAGCTTTCAAATAAATTGAATGAAATCTTTGGTAAATACCATTCAAACCTTTATCAATAATTATTATCAACTACTTAATATATGCATTGGACACTTTAGCTTATTTGGTAGTGTCTGTCTACTGAGCTAAGGATCCCAGGTTCAACTCCTGGAATGATTCACAAATTTACCATTGGTGAAGTGTTGATTTACCCTTTCACAGTGATGTGCTTGTCCTAGTCTTAAGTTAGATAAATGACATATTGTTAAAACAGGTCTAGCCAGCCGGCAGTGGAAAATATATGCCTTGAATAAAAGACTGACCCAGCCCACAAGCTGAAAACAATAATTGATGTAAAAACATAATATGTCAGTTTACTCACTTGAAAATCAATGGAGACTTCTGCAAAGGAAGTTTTCCAGCATTAGTTTTCAGCAACACAGCTTCAGAGATTGACATTTTGAATTCATGGGACGGCTCAATTTTATTTGGCGGAGTGGAAGTCACACAATCATTTAGAACTTTCCCCAAGTTCATATCTGAATTGGTACATTTGGATTTGTGAAATAAATTGGGATTATTTATATCTTTCAAAACAACAGAAAAATTCTTTAAGTGATACCTTTGTTCAAGGGATGAAGTTGTCGTATGATTTGAATTGTTAAGACTTTTGAAACTCTGGTTTTGAGGGGACACAATGTTGGATATGTCACTAAGAACATCCAATCCAACTCTGATCGGCTCTGCAGCTTTCACTGGTAATGTCTTCTTAGATGCCTTGATGTTTCTGACAATGTTATTCTCTTGAAAGGGCATTATAGTATTTTTAATGTGTTTTTTATTTCTAGTATGGTCAACATCCATACTAACAGTATTTTTACCCAACATATTACTGTCAACTTCTTTAACTTGAGTATCCAAGCAACTTCTTTGCAACTCCTCTGTATTAACATTTTCCAAACCAAGCTCTTTTTTATCCTGCTTAGATGAAGAAACAGCTTTAATTTTATTGTCCTGCAAACTGCTTTTGACAATATTTATGGATAATTTTGAATCAATGACTTTCATTTCCACCAAATTTTGATCAATGGCTTGGCCACATTTTACATTACTTTCAATTAAAGGGTTGTCTTCAATTCCACTAAACGGCTGTTGTTCATTGTGTGGTTTCTTCGCAATAGTTTCTTCTACATTTATAGGGTCTTCCAAAGATCTTTTTGATGAAGATTTTTGACTAACTGAAGAAGCGTTTGGTAATCTTTTCTCTATAATCGATTCTGAAATCAAATTACTTTTAAGTGAGCCTTCATCAATGTCTCCTTTTTGAGATTCTGGTCGAGTTCTTGATTCCACAGTTTGTAGCTTCTCAGATGCTAAATTAACTAGATTTTCATATTTTCCAGTGTCCACCGTCACAGTTGGCTTGTCACATGTACTAACATTATTCTCTTGTAAATTATTTTCATAACGTACTAAACTTTTTTCTGCTGATGGCAAAGTGGGTTTGGAACTTTCTGATGAGAATATAACACATTCTCCTGAGTTTATCTTCTGGGAGTTTGGGGTTATAGCTGAAGGATATGCCATTTCTACTTGATCAGTATCATTATTCTCTTCTTCAGAATTTGTTAGATTTTGAGTTGACGTAACTAATATACTGCTAACTCTTTTGGAGCGAGTAGCCCTCGTGGAGCGAGTAGCCCTCGTGGAGCAAGTAGCCCTCACAGAGCGAGTAACTCTGCTTGACAGAGTTGTCCTAGTAGAATGAATAGTGAGGCATGATTTAGCACAAGAACGAGATAATTTTTTTCTGCTACTCCTACCATTCAAACCAACACTTTTGACCAGTGAAGGACTTGGATCAGCTGACTGGGCTACTTCTGATTTTTGTTCATCTATTTTATATGTGTTCTTACATAATGACGTACCACGGGTTGACCCACGCAATTTCCCATTTAACTTTAAATCAGCCATAACTTTTATCTTCATTTTTGCATCCTGGAAATAAATGAAACATTTAAGATATTTTATTAACTTTAATAAATCTATTTCTTGTAATGTATAATAGAATCTTATATGCAAATGACTAACCGTGGCTGCATTTCTCCGAACTCTTAATGGTGTCAAAGAAACAGTTGACATCTCAGAGCATAAACTTGAATTTTGTGTATCAGTTTGTTGATCTTCTTCTACTGCAAATAAATACACTTTAGGTTAACCTATTAAATAATGTTTATAAAAGATAAGAAATTGTGGGAGTTATGTAAAATCTAAGAAACTTAAAAAAGATTTAGAGTTTTGAAATTTTGAACACGCCAACCATGAAGAGTGGGTTGAAGATTTATTTTAATGATTGATAAACTTTGTAGATTTTGAAATCAAAATTTATCATGCTTTACAGAAAAAAAAAATGTTCTCCAATCTTTTACATACAAAAAATATTATAATGTTTCTCAACATTACAACAATCAGATTTTCATAAGAAGTGATTGAAAATTCATTGCCATCTTGGCATAGCTCTTGGATTACAGAAATTGAAATATTAATGACAAATATGTCACAGCTCTTTGCAAAATAACATAGGCCAAGAGTATACTGAGTGACTGGGTGTCTACTGAATTGTAGAAAAAAAAAATTAGTGACTTTTAACCACAAAATTCCTTCAGTAAACAGTTGAACACTATATGTGCATATATAGGCATAATGCACTCACAACATTAAACTTTAACTATGGCAAACATTAACCTTGTCCTTGGAATCGAGTAAAACAAACAGGTGGCTAGCGCATGATATCATGGGTAATGGGTGGCGTGACTTTCGAAGTGTCCGCGTTGTTACAATGGGCGAAAAATTCAAACAGAAATATTTTCATGAGCTTATAATTAAAATATTGAAAATTCGTGACTTTTCATGGACTTTCGTAACCATCAC
>CABFVX010001563.1:0-83821 GCA_902151425.1 Timema shepardi | reverse complement strand
CTCCCCCCTTTCAATGTATCACTTTTATTCTACACATTATTTTAAAGGTTAATTTTATCTGTAGACATACTTGATGAAGTAAGCTCTTAGATTAATAGTGATTTCAGTTACTGTGAAAGGAACAGTGATGAAGTTGAGACTCCTGGAAAGAAGAGAATCAGAAAACCAATCCCTGGTGTTTCAGCTAAAGCAGTAGAGGAGTTTACAAGAGATTCAGTACGTTAAGTTATCTATAGAATATATAATCATGGTTGGTTTCAGAGATGATTTACAAAACTCTTACTTGGACCTTGATCTCCCTTTTGGCTTTATCTACAGATATAAGCTCATGTTCTTATTTTGAATGTTTGGTCCTCAACAGTAATAGATGTATAAATTAAATTATACAAACTATTGAACATGTTTACATTAGCTGTAATTTGTAAAATATTTTTAATGAAGCATAAAATATCCAATTATAGTCTGTATACTGATAATTCTCAGGAAACATGTGTCATTGGATAGTGTCTTGTCGGCCATCAAAGACAGTGACATAAATTTCAAAGGAAGCAAGTCTTCAATGAACAAATTGCTGAAATTAATGGGCTTCAAATTATTTGTATATAGGTAAAAGTCTCGCTGAGCACATGTGTTGAAAGTCTTAAATATGTTGCATAGGTTCAATTCTTTTATAAAATTGTCGTCCATTAACTAACATTTGTACACCTTTACGCCTTGCTTCATGTGATTTGATGCTCTAAGAAGGTGACATTCTAATGGGTAAGCTTGATATGTGACAGGAACCTTGCACAGATACTAATTTGCAATCACCCACAGTTACTCGCTTATTAAATGTTTGTTTTGCGTTATAAGTGAGGCACCTGCCTCGATGGCGTAGTTGGCTAACGCACTTGTCAGGTTGAGCTCGACTGCTGAGGACGGGGAGATCGAGGTTTGAATCTCGGTCGGGTGAATTGGGGGTGGTTTTTCCTAAATGGTTTTCCACTCTCCTTCCACGCAAACACGGGTTCACTTTCTTTAATTCAACCTTCCCAATTCCTAAGCCATTAGCGTAACTAGTACTTAAAGCGTATAACCCGAATGGGTAGTCAGATGCGGTGCTTATGCTTATTATCATCATCATCATCATCATCATTATCATTATCATTATCATTATCATTATCATTATCATTATCATTATCATTATTATTATTATTATTATTATTATTATTATTATTATTATTATTATTATTATTATTATTATAATAAGTGAGGCCAGTATGTGTGGATACATATAGGCTACATTTTTTAGATGTAGATGGAGTAAGTATGTGGAACACTGCGAGAGACCCATTCAAGAAAATTGAAGATTCAGAGAGATGAAGATGGATGCGAATAATAAACAACTTAGGCGACGACGACGAGGATGAAGATGAAGATGAGTCCAACTCCAGTGATGATGCGAAAGAAGTTCTAGCTACACCTTTAGACAAGTCCAGGGGTGATAGTAACTAACTCCTAAATTTTCAAACGTGTTTTATGGACATTAAATTATTCTAAAAATTATTACCTCATCAAAACATTAAGTCAAGTTAAGCTCTTACACATCCAACATATTATATTGTCTAACCATTAATAAAATACATATGCCATAGTGAATTGTCCAGTTTGTGTTTTACTCTCTTCTGCTAAAGAAGGGGACTAATGTACCCCAAAAATCACATAATTATGTGTTGTAGTGTGTTATAATTGTGAACTGGTAAGTGTGTAGGCCTTGCTCTTCTATCCTCCTTTCAAGGTTTTATTTTGTGCACATATGAAAAAAGTAAAAATACCAAACTTTTTTAAATGTTATTTTAATTAAAATAAACTTAAATTGTCATTTATTTGTAATATTACAATTTTTCTTGTTTTCTTGGTTTCAAAACTTTGCTTGTCGAAAGTGGCAGCTGCAAAACATATGGTCTTTCAAATCATGTTTTGACTTTGGGATAAATTCTAGAAATCTAGTAATCTTTTCCAGAAATTTTCTACTGTTCTTCCTAACAAAATCAGACTGTACACACAAATTATTGAGATTTTATGTGTCTTCATTCAAATGGTTTTAAGCCTTTAAGTTAGAAGTACCCAACATACAACCCACAGATAAGTTATCTATGGCCCATGCACAACAAAGACAATGTGAGCTTAATTTTAATTTTAGTGGGTTTTTGTATGTTTTGTTTAAAAAATACTACTCATGTATCATGTCTTAAAGCGCTCCAAGAATAAAACAAACTATTAAGGCCAATTCTTTATAACCAGCTGGTCTTGACCAAACTCCTTAATGTAAGGCCTACTTCTCTTTTTGTTTTGCTGAAAATGCAAATATTTGGTTACATTTCATACACCGCTTAACGCCTCGTTCCCGCCAATGGAATATATTTGGTGTGTGTATTTTTATTTCAAAATACTTGTTTATAAGTTATCTGTTTCTTTCAAAACTTAGAAAAGTAGATAGTGAGTGCCACATTTTTAAATTAATGCAAAGTGGAGTGAGGATTATTTTTGTATTGTTAATACAAATCGCGAAATATTGTAGATTTTTTAAGTGTCTTGGCGATGAAAACCTCCCAGGTTTATTAAAATTGGCAAGGAAATATTTGTATGCATTTGGTGGTATCTACATTTGTGAACAAACATTCTCAAGAATTAAGGTAATAAAATCCTAGATGCGCTACAGCATCAAGAACAAACATCTGCATGCATAGAAGATACACGTGTAAATATAATACTTTTTAATTTATAATTTCATATACTATAATATCCCTTGTTGACACAATCGCAAAACAAAAAAATCTAAGTTTTATTATTATATTTTGTTCATTTAATAAGTTATGAAAACACCAATTACACAGAAATCCTTAAAACAGTATTATTAGATACAGTTGATAACACTTTTTAATGATAATATAGTATTACTAAACAAATAATTATTTCCGATTTGGTTAAAATTCGTTACTTTCATATGCCTTAGAGCCAAGAGTTGTATAAAATTGAGTCCAAATCAACTAACCTGGGTACACTTTGAAGCATTCTCAATGTGAACAGACACTTCTCTGTGTAAGTTTTCAAGATTTTCCCTCAACGTACTCTTCAACATTTTAGTAGCTGGTGTTCTGTATTGTTCTTCTTTCAACAGTGGATTAGATATTCTGCAAATTTTTGGAAAATACGCTTTAGCAGTAATCTGAATAATTAATTTAATAACTTACACTCTATGGCTATCTGAAGGTACTCTAGATATTATGGAGGAAAGTTAATTGTCTTTTAAGGCTCGTATACAATGTCATGTTTAGCTTGTGAAAATAGCTATGCCAGTTCAAATGTCGTGAAAATAAAGGTTTACATTTATTTTTGAGTGTCGTGCAAAGATTTACTCGTGGGACAGTTGAGTTTACCACATTTATACACAACTTTTCCAAACAATGCACAGCAGCTGTTCTTTAGAAATTGTGACTGGCACACCAATGGTTTACACGTGCAAGTATAATTAGCGCACCCATCCAGCTAGGACAGCAATTATCTGCTGGCGCCAAATTATTCAAACGCTTGCAGAACATCATGCAAACAGAGGTTTACAATGTCATGTTGGCATGCCAGTTAACACCTGACCCGGCAGTAAAACATGAAAGTGTAAATACCACTTTAAATTTTTTAAACTTATAACAGTACCAAATCATTAAAAGGTAAATTTTTTAAATTTTCTAAGCAATTTTGAAATTGATTTCATTTAGTTAAAATTATAGATTGTCAAATTTGTCTAAGGATTCACAAAATAATATAACACAAAGATAAAAGAATATTATTTAATTCTGCTAAATATAAATAATAAAGCAAACTCAAACAAGATTCTGGAAAATTAAATTTTTTAATGAATTGTACTGAGATTTTGAAAATTGAACTTAAGTTCTTCTTGAAATGTCTATTTAATAGCGTGGGAAATATATTTTGTCCTGACAACTATAATAAACCGAGTTGAGTTAGATCGTGCAAAATACATTACACTACTGTACTGCATCTTTTTTAACACAAATTACACAATTTCACAAAGAATAATTACTCTTAACAAATGTATAGGAAATAAAACTAACATAGTAAAACAAATTATTATAATATAAGGTTATCAATTTTGCACACATCCACACACAGACACTATCATAATGATTTAGTTTTAAGTGTATGATGCTGTTTTATAAAATCGTTTTAAGAAATATGTTTATTACTTTCTTAATTTTTTGTATATAATAAATTGATATTTAAGCAGAAGCAAGCAAAAATAAATACATGGCCTGCTAAGAAAAACACTAAGTTAACAAAACATATTATTACTAACTAGTCCTACAGTTAGAGAGTTTGTATCATTCAATATAAATATTATTGAAAAGGAGAGAGGGCAACTGTGTGTTCCTTAATACCAGTCTTGACTTTTCACATATCTAATAAAAATGATTGAAATTTTGTCTGGCTATTAACGATGTTTCTTAACCAATTTTGACCGAACCAGTTTTAAACTACATATAATTATAATTAAGTCAAGAAGGTATGAAATGGCTTTATTTTAATATAAATTTTGTAATCACACAGCCTAAATTGTGAGGCGTGTTGTGTTTGTTTAATACTGTTGTGCTCTGGATTGTGAATGACAAAACGAGTATTGCATGGTATTGTGATTAGCTTGTAAACCAATAAAATATAGAGGCTGGCCACATAAGGTGTCAGCATTCCTTTGGGAGAAACCAGGCCTGAAGGCAGTTTAAAAGGTGGTTGAGGCTCATTAATCACCATGTGACTTGTTTCATGTTTATAAACTATATTGTAGTGAAAAGAAATTTGTTGGACAAATCATATTGTTGAGAGTGAAAACCTGTTAAATTTCAAGAAAAGTTGAGATAAATATGTATAGCCACTGGCTACAAGATGACAACAAGTTAGTCATATATTTGCTAGTTTATTTTTTGATCGAGAGGGACACTTGTTTTTTTTAAATATTTTGCCGTTTCAAGATCTTGCATTTACTAATTTACTACTATCCCCTACAAGATTTTTTTATAAATGAAAATGTGAATAATTATAATCTAAAAATCTTATAGTTTTGTAAAAACAGTTTTTTACTGTGTTTTACAAGAAATATCTTTAAATTATTGTTTTTGTGTTTAGGTAATTAAACCTTTTTTTTTAGATATATATTACAAGCTACTTCCAAAATGCTTGTTTTTATTTTGAGTTTCTAAATTTTGTAAGTTTATAATCTGATTTAAACTAGCCAACTATTTTTCCCAAAAATTCACATTTTCTTAATACTGTCTGAAACTTAAAGAACAAAACTGTCAGGTTTGGAACATGTAGTAATGTTGAGTTGAGCTTCTAAGGTGAAATTGTACATTTCTAATTTCTTAATAAAAAAGGTATATAAAGGCCTTATAAACATAATATAAAATAGTGTGTACTAAAATAACTATTACATGCTTAAACACCTGTAATGCCATTGAAATATATTAGCTGTTGGGTTTTTAGTTGTGATCAAAATGTGTGACAGCCTACTTCAGGTAGTCTACCTTTTTAGTTTCAGTTAAAGCCATGGGTTTACAAAATAATTTAGTCTGAAAAATAAATAAACAATGACTATATTTACTTGCAAGAGTTTGTCTTATTTTGGAGAAAAAGTTAATTGTTGTCATTGAAGACAGTTATTGTATTTTAATATGTGTGACAGAAGATTATGAGTACCTATAGATAAGTATAATTTTCTTTGAAATAATTTTAAAAATCACAGGAGCTTTACAACTTTTTTTTTACAATAGGCCTGTGGCCTGTACCTATTAATTAAGCTTTAGAAAAGTTGCCAATGTTGTGTGAATGGATGGTAGACAATTTTAATTTTCCATAATATGAAAAAGAAAGATTATGTCCTCCTTGTGCACCACTCCAGGATAATCACATCTAGAAGATTAATTCCCAGTGCATCCTGAGTGAAACCACAGTTCCTTGCGCATCACTCCAGGATAATCACATCTAGAAGATTAATTCCCAGTGCATCCCGAGTGAGTGAAACCACAGTAAATGCCCCAACACAGACTCCATATCTGTAGTCTGTACTTCATGGTCCTGGTCCTCAAGAAATTATATTTGCCATTACACAGTCCACATCCATAATCACATGACCGTTCCAACCAATGAGATAATCAGAGACTTTGTCCATTCGAAAACTTCAAAAGAAAAGTCTGCAGCAAGGGGTGAACACCAATCATTCAGCTGGTCAATAAAAGAAACTAAAAAAACAATTTTGCTAATAAAACTTCCAGAATATACTTAAAATGTAGTAGAATCACAATAAATGTATTTATAACACAATTTTAACTTTCAAAATTGAAATAAATTAGCCCTAAAATGTGAAACAAATGTAGGTTAGGTAACTTATTAGTATTCCAAATGTAAACAAAGCGAGAACCTTTATTATTATTTTTGTGCTTACTTTATGTGTTTATGGGTTTTGATCATTAATAAGAATCACAAAATAAAGTTTAATTATAAACCATTTATTTTGGTGTTTAAAATGGTTCAAACGCGCATGCACATATTATTCAAATGTGATTGGTAGTCCATATAAACTAGTCCTTAGAAAGTTAAAGTTGATGAACTTCTACAGATTGTGTAATTCAGGGTTCTTGCAGACTTATGAAGCATAAATTTAAGGACCTTTCAAGGACTTTTAAGGACTAAAACTGCAATTTCTCATACTGCCAAAAGTTAAACACATTAATAGAAAAAATATAATTATAAACCATACCAAATTTTAAAAAGATGGAAAACAATAACTTTTCTCTAAATTTAATAAACAGATAGGACTATAAAAAGAGTAATCTAACTTTATTGTCACTTACTTCACTCTCCTTGGTTTATTGGTTAGTGTAATCATTCTAGATTCAATATTTTAGTATGGCTTGAACAGGAATTTAAGCGCTACGGTGGATGGGAGCTGAACTAATAGCTTTAAGCGGGCATTTTAGTGCAAAACTCTAATTATAAGTGCTTAAATTGTTAATAGGTAGTCAAAAATCTTAAAAGAATTATTACAAATGACAGTTTTAGAGCAACTTCATTAAGATTTTTAAATATTGTAGATTAAAGAAAACCCCATTGTATTTCATCTACAGTATCGCTAATGCATTTGTAAGAGAAGTTAAAACTGTATCTACTTGCCCGTATAGAAATCCCAATCCATGGGCACAACTATCTTTAAGCTAGATATTTCACGCCCCAGTGCATCTTTAATTGTGGTCTTTACAGCCATTCTTAACAACCATTTCAAAAATAAATGTTGAAACATGGAAATTCCAGGACTTTTCCAGGACTTTTCCAGGCCTTGAACATACACACATTAAATTCCAGGTCTTTCAAGGACCGTATGAACCCTGGTAATTATGGATCTGCTAAAGACTTTGTAGTCATAAAAATTTGATACTATGGAATCAATATCTTACAGGTAGGCTAAGGACTCTGTGGCCAGAGCAATCTGATACTGTGGAATCAATTTCTTAGACTACGGATACAGTGTCTGTGCCAGAGCCTTAAGAATGGAGCTAAGTTCTAGAAAATATATATTTATATTTTAAAAGTTAACAGTAAAAACATTTGAATATAGATTTGATTAGCTATATTATTAGCATAAATGTGTCGGTATCGATAATATCTATCATTATTTAAAATAGCCCAATATTCGAGTAGTTTCAATAACATTTTAACTGTCAAAATACTGTCAGTACAAGATGTTTGATTCTTTTTTACTAATTACATAATATATTACCTTTGAGAATTCGGCACGCACTGTATAGTCCAGTAACTAAGTATAATTATATAAATTGTAATATTTAGAGGCGTAATAGGGGCCAAAACTTATTAACTTAATTGGTTTCAACAAAATATAAAAAGAAGTCAACTAATGAAGACATGCATACCTAGAGTACGATAGTATTTACCCAGAAACAAAAATGGTTTGGCACAGCTTATTAAAACAATTGGAAACTTTTGTTATGATATAGTAAATGCACTTCCTAAATAAAAGCTCGCAATAAAACAAACTTTTCTACCGCCATATTTTTAACGGCCGACAGATTTTGATTTTAAAATTTAGATTATTTTGCGAGTGCTTTCAGTGCAGCCAACATGGTCCATCAGTACGAATAAAGTACCTATAGAGACTTGACAAATTTCATTCGCACAATAAAGCCTTTTGAAAGCGAACCTTGACAAAAAAAAAAGATACTATCCTTTTTATGTGTTCAAATATGTTTCGTTTTACTATCCTACAAAATGAATAAGTATATATTATCTATGTTATCAATTATCAATCCTGCATAATCATGCTTTGTGCTTAAAATATGTATAATGTAATAAAAGTTAGATGTTTCCATACCATTTCCAATGATCCCCTCAAGCACTTGTACTATTATAGTTCAGGTAGATTGGTAAATAAAGGCCAGTCTACAAACAACATACCCGCTTGTCAGATTCGCAACTACGCAATCGCAAATACACTCGTAATTACACATTTATTAAATACAAATTAAACTATCTACAATAAAAAGTCATAAAACGTAATTTCAACCATTAGGAACAAACATCAATGATGAATATAAAAGTAAAATTCATATTAATGTATTCAAATAAGAAATAGATATTTAAAAAATATTTAAATGGTTAAATACACATGATTTTAATTGAAAATCCTGTATTGATTGCTAAACATTTCCAAGCGTTTTTGTAATAGACCAAATAACTTCATATTATTTGATTTTAGTAGTCCATCCATATTTGTTTTTTGATTGGCTGAACGCAAGCCAACGCAACTACAAAAACGCGAGAGATGGATAATGTTCATATCCTCCTGACAAGCTGGTCCGACAGTTCTACCATACGATTGCGTTTGCGTAAGCTATCGTAGACAGCCAAAATGACGTTATTGCGTAGTTGCGAGTCCGACAAGCGAATGCGTTTGGTTGTAGACGGGCCTTAATAACCTATAGTGGTGGTAACAGGAGGGGGGGGGGAGGAGATTTTGCCATGGACCTCACATTCCAGGGAGCCACATTTAATCAAAAAATTATTAAACTCAATTACAGTTATTATTCTAAATTTCGCATCAAATAGTGTACAGATAATTAACAGAAAAAAAGTATTCGCTTAGTGATAGGATTCCATTCCAGATTCCTGAAAACATTAACTTTATGTAATTTAAGCGTTACATTATTAGAGTAATGTGCTGCAGTAAAGTAGAATACGACACCATTGTGCTATCACTGTCGGTCCCCAGATAACTAACAGTGGAATGGTACAGAGAGGATTTTACTTGGGTAACTGAATTTTTTTGTATTTAATAAAGTATAATCATTTAATGGGTTGATCGATATTCAATAAAATATTTTAAAAAATAAAGTACTTAACATAAATACCAAGCTTAATGCTAAAACTGAAAAACTGCCGCACAAAGAGGGTCCTTCGATTTTTTTGCCCTGGACCTCAATTTTTTTTTAACGGCCCTGATAATACATAAATAATTCAAGGTAGGCTGAACTTATGAATTGTCCAAAATATAGGCACTGTGTTTACAAGTTAATAAAGCTAGATAATTTAATTATCAGCAGTAGTATTCAATTTTTGGTAAAGTTGACAACTGTGTCAAATTATCATGAAAAAACATGGATGCAATATAACAATAATAAAGGCATTATAATTTGAATTAATGAAAAAGTTTGGTAATAATAATGACAAGCAATACTAACTTATGATATATAATATGATAATTATTTAAGTTTTAACAAACATCTCAAAAATTTTAAACGTATTAAAAAATTAAAAATTGTGAGCTTTTGAATCAAATTACTTTCAAGCAGTGATATGACATGATGATCCAAACATGTATATAATTAATTATCTTGCGTTGAATCGGGAATTAAAAAAAAATATTTAAAAATAAAGAAGGTAATGTAAGTATATATATTACATGCTACATTGGTGATATATATAACCAATGTAGCAATTTGTGAATCTTCATGTAACATCTGTGAGTGGATTTACAAAAACATGTCATTCATCATCATATATTATATACTATATATTTTGTGTTAGCGTTAATAAACGATACAAAGTGAATAGCTAGTGTGGATACACACGTTTGCTATAAAAGAAAGCAGTGCTGAAATTTGGTCACTTGACAGTTTTAATCCAATCACAAGAAGTCCGCGCTGCCAGCGTAGCCCATATTATTCGAGTAGAGATCATTTTAACTTTTCCAGCGCTTCTACAGGAAACCCGCCAAGGAGACCTGATCAGTGCACGCTTAAACTTTTAAATATCTGTTATTTATAAATACAGCACATTCTCACGATGGAATATCTCAAAAGTGGTTATTTAAAAAACGACAGTTTATTGGAAGCAATGAGGTTTATCGAAGACAAAATCAAACCCATGTAGTAATTAAAACATGTCATTTTATTTTAAATATAGCAACTTGCACTGTTGATAATATTTACTATTTTATGTTTGACGTTTCAATGCATCATGGGTTAACAAAAATTCCCAGCTTTCAGTGAGAGTGTGAACAGCTGCATCACTATTTCGGACACACTGTAGTCCTACTGCTTTCAAATTTCAGCGTTTGTGTGAATTCACCTTAAAATGTTAAAAGTTAAACACAAAATAAACACTAGAAAATGTGTTAGACTATATTAGATCGTTGTGTTGTATTTATAATTTAATAACTACAAATTAGTCTATAATTTAGATTTTAATATCATTTTTTATGTTTTGTTTTATCGTCTGTGAAATATCTAATTTTAGCCTTGCTATTTTTAATTTTAAATGCACTTTTCAATTTTTTTTAAAAAGGAGACGCCTAAGTAGAATTATTTAACCAAAAGTGAAATGAACCGAAAGAATCATTATTTTTCATTTTAAATGCACTTTTCGATTTTTTTTTAAAAAAGGAGACGCTTAAGTAGAATTATTTAACCAAAAATGAAATGGACCGAAAGAATAAATATTAATGTCTACAGCGTCTCCAATTTTTTTCTACGGTACATAAACTAAATCCTTAAACATTACTGATATATATATTATAATATGGAATTTAAAACAACTAAATAAAATAATAAAATTCAAGTCACAGTAACAAAACTAAATTAATCTACATTCAAGGGCGCCCACTAATATGAGGAACGTGTGGTGTGGCAGAAGCGTGGTGTCTGTATGGCCTATGGTGTATGTATAGCACGCATGTGGCATTGACTTTCAAGTGGTGACGTTATGGTGTAAAGCCGATTGACGGGGCATCTTTGCCATCAACAAACCACACGTTCCTACAGACATAAACTTATTATAAATTCTTGTATTGTCTTTAAACTTATATTAAAATTTATTTTTCTTACCTCCTACTCCAATATATTTTAAACTTGCTCCAAGATTGTTCCTTAATATTTGTTTTCGAAGGTAGTCATCATTATTGATGTTATAAAGGCAGGATAAACTCTCCACCAGTTCCACAAACTTAAGATTAAATTCTGGATCGTCCCACATTGAAAAAATAACTTACAATCAAAATTCAGAACAAAATAAACGATGGTCTAGTGACCAACTACAGTACACTACACAGCCATAGGCGTGTGCCGATTACCATACGAGTTTAAAAATGTCGGAGCCTAGTATCGGGTGCATGGCGTCGCGACACACGCTACATGTCACACCACTTTAATGCCTCTCCATTGGGTGCTATTCCATTAATTTACATGTTCTCATGCTCTCACCATACAAACGCCACCACAACACACGCTCACCATCTCAGTAGGCGCCCTGCCTTAAACACACCGTTTAACCAGAGTGTAACACTCATGAGTTTGGGAATTCTACATATATCTTATCTAAAGGAATGTTTTCTCTCTTTTTTTAAAAACCTTTTGGGATAGCTGAGCTTATCCTGCCTACCCTGACGCATCACTGCTGTATATTTGTTAGTTATGGCTGCATCTAAATATTATATTCTTTAATTTGAAAATTACATGGGAATCGAACCTAATATATTTTTGCTTAGTATGCCAATTGTCTTACCACTGAGCTATCCCAGCAGGATTCGTTTCATGCCCAAGGACATTCTTCATTTATATTTTAAGGCAGAGTCTGTGATAGACGTGCACGAATAAGCTGCTATAAATGAGTGGTCAATTAATAAGTTCATTAGGTGTCAGATAAAGCAACCATCCTTGACTCAGGAGGTTTAATGCCGCTATGAGTACAATGGCAACCATACAAATGAGCATATTGTGATGAATTGAATAACTAAGCGATTATACTTGTTAATTACGCTTAAAGCTGTATCCAAATATCATATTCTTTAAATTAAAAATGCGCATTAACGAGTGAAAAATGAACCTGAGTGCCGGACGAATCCTGTATGGCTCAGTTGTAGAGCATTGGAACGCTTAGAAATGTGTCCGGGGTTTAATTCTCGTATCTATGTATAGGTCTCAATTTAATAATTATGAATACAAATTTTATGTCTCAGCAATGAGCTTTACTTTATTTCAATGTTGAAAGTTTCAACCATGATAAGCACGGTATATTTAAACTCGCGGTGCCTAATAGAAAGCATGGTACAAACAAGCGGGGATTGATGTCTGTAACGCCAATTTGGATAGGGATTTTTGAAATTTGGGAGTCCAGATAATTCAATTATACAATGGTCGTAAGGCCCAGGTGTACTGTTTATGGTAAGTAGCTTCTTTTAACAAATTCTTTCATCAGGAACAATGAACGTTCGTTGCGTCTAAGATGGCTCTGTTTATTAAACAAGAAAATAATTTATAATAAACAATTTTTATTACTCTTGGTGGAACTTTAGTAACATATGTTGGCTACATTGAATTTTCTATGTGAAAAGAATTTTGACGTTTCTCGCAGTCGCAGTAATATTATTTGTACTATACTTAGTAAGACCCGGTACTTTTACTTAACATGTATTTGTTTACGTTATGTCATACAATTATAATATATTAGTTTTTATTTGTAAGTGAACTAAAGGTATGATCGGTAAATGTTGTCCAGAATGCACACAACAGGTAAGGGTTTACATAGGCTGCCTGTAATGATATCTTGAAGGGTGCTTGGAGTTTGGGACATTTGGTTTTTAAATGGACTTAAAAGCACAGCTGCAGAGTCGGTAGAAATGTAGAGACTCTTGGCTCCGGCTTAAAATTAAAAACTTATATTTTAACAACACATGGATAAATATTATATCATTTTATACCTTATTATTTAGGACCAATATTTGTAATTTGGATTGATAAATTGATTCATATAGGGGGCCTATAAAATCATAACTAGGCCAGTCAAGAATGTGGTTTGACAATAATTCTAACAGTTTTGAAATTTGGCTAGTTTATACATATACTGTAGTTGCTCTAGGGGCCCAAGTAGCATTCTAAATTTTCTACTTATTAGTTGTGCTCACGCCGCCATTTTAAAATTTTCAGAATATCACTTGCAGTTAGTCCTACCGTAAAATGTGCTCTTAAAAGAATTAAAGATCACTTTATTTCCTACAAGACAGATTTTATTGGTTTTTCATGTAAAACAATTTTTGTGACAAAGGTTTGTACAGCTGTTTCACTATTAAATGAATGTAGGATTTATGAACATTTTGTAATGATCACTTAAAAATTTAGATACCTGCCTTGGTGGCATAATTAGCCAACACACTAGTTTTGTGTAGCGCTAGACAGCCGAGGACGGGCAAATCGAGATTCAAATCTTGGTTGGGTAAACCGGGGTAGTTTTCTTAAATGGTTTTCCACTCTCCTTCCACACAAATGCAGGTTCATATATAAATTTAACCTTTCCAATTTCTAAGCCATTAGCGTAATTAATACTTAGGCGTGTAACCTGAACGTATAGAAAGATGTGGTGCTAAAAATAATAATTTAGCTTTATTTACAATTTATTAATACATTTATTTATTTATGCTTAACCTTCAAAACCACGAAGGAAGAAAGAAAATGTTGCTAGCACAAAAAATGAAAATAAGGTTTTTATTCAAAGCATTATTTAAATAGTTAAAAAGTAACTTAGCAATGCTTTTTCAGCAATGTTATTCAAACAGTTTTATTCTCTTCGATAGTGAGGAAACATCCAACCTAATTAAATGTGAATATCTTTTGGTCAACGTGTTGATAGCAAAGGTCCACATCTTGTGGTACGTCATCTTCATTTTCTTCATAAATGAAGTTATGTAGCTGAATATCATTATCTTGCACGAGATATTCATCTATATCATCCTGAAGCACTTCAATATTAAGCTTGACTGTCCCCTGCAGTTTGCACAAATTGTAGAGCATCCAACCTTTATGCACCCACACAACTTTGTGCATCCTTTTTTCTTTTTGCATGCAATAAACTTTACTTCAACTTGCTTCAGAAGCTGTCCTAAAGTGGAAACTGGAGAAAGGCTGTTTTTTGTACAATTCCACCCCCACTTTTGTATCTTTTACTTGAAAATATTTTACGTTCATTAGGAAAAGCAAGTTTTATAAATGCTCCCAGATACTCTTGCACCGATTTCTCATCCAAAAATTACTTCTTTTTCTTTGCAATTAACAGTGTGACAGAATAGCTGGCTTTGACAACGTTAAACTATTGTTGTAATGATGAACTAAAGATTGTTTGCTGAGCGTTAAATTCAAACGTAAGCGCTGCCAACTTACGCTTTTTCATTTCTTTATTGAATTTAACATACCATGTTTTATTTCATGATGTATTTTGGATTCCTTAAATACAGCAACTGTCTCTCTGCAAATCAAACATGTTAATCTGGAGTTCTATACTACGAAGAAGTAATCCCCTTCCCAATGGTCACTGAAGTGTGTATTTTTTTTATACATTCTAAAGGGTCAAATATTAATGTATTAATAAATATTTAATATATATTTAAACAGAAAAATTGCATCTGCACTACTTACATATACATATCCTTAACCTATACATTAAAAACAAAAAAGTTTTAATCATTCAAGACATCAAGTCTTCTCTACACCAAGAAAGAAGCTTACCCAACTAGTGCAGGAAGAAACAAACAAGGTGTAAGGGAGGAAAGGACACAAAAACTGAGCCAGCCACTCGATACTCATGTTATGATAGCAAGGAGTAAAGGATTATTGATAGCAAGCGAGCCTGCCCTCAGTGACAGCTCTTTTTTTTCATTCTAGGGTTTCCGCGGCAATGCAGTTTGAATAAAAAAAGGAATGATGGGGATTTGGGGAAGTACAGCTTGTCTAATATTGCATTATATTTCTCGCTATTTATCGTGCCTAGTGCAGCTTGATTTCCCACTGATGAAGTCGGTAGCATAAAAATAATCTGGGGGAGGGGGGCTGTAAAGAATAACGTTGTGGGTCATGGGTTGGGCAGGCCTGTTCTATGAGAACCCACTTTGCAAAATTCCATGGCAAATACTTGTAAACGCTTACAAAAATTACCACTTTAGATTGCACTTTTTGCACCTTAAAAAACACTATCACTTATTGCCATGAAAACACATCTCTCTTTACACTAATGGGTTTTAAGGAAATGTACCTACCAGGCTGTACAACTGGTAAAATTATGAATTGAATAGCTGAGCACAACGGTTAAGCGTAATTGTGCTTTGAAATTTCTGTCATTAGTATAATGGGTGATAAAGCTACAGTTAATTAAATGTTTATTTAATGCTATCAATCAAATTACTTTGACACATCCCTCCAAGTGCATTATATTTCTGGATATTTGTGTTAAATTAGCACTATTGAATTGTTATAAAACACTTTTAACAGCTGAAATCCATGTTTTTCTAGCATGAATTATACAAGTATATACTTTTTTTTTTTAAACAAACTTAATAACCAAACTAAGTCGGTAGATATTTAATGACTACCTATCTAAAAAGTCATTCAAATCTTAAACTTTTTTTTATAAAAAATTCTCCAATCACAGTCACTCCTATTTTCATAGAAAGAACCTATTAGAAAATACACACTTATATCCTGTCACCAAAACGTATAACATTTTATTATTTTTATTTTTTAACAGCCACAGATCACATGCTCATAGATTAGTTACTTTTATATTTGTCAGATAAGGTTATTCCTATGATAATTGGACTGTAACTACTGTGTGGCTAACAGGTGCCAGTGGCTTGTAAGGCATGCCCATGTGGATACTCTTTCTTCAATGCCAAACGTACAGTGAGTACCTCCGATTCAGCAGCAGAAACGACAGCAATGGACGAGGGTGGTGCTAAACGGCGACGCACTGAAAGAGTCAAGAGGGGCAAACCTAACTTCTATGATGCATCACAGTTTGATAAGGATACTAAGAAGGTTTGCATTTCAAGGTTCCAGAAACGCACTAGGGCTTATTTAAAAACATTTATAGTTGTATATAAAGGGAAAAAAGGGATAAGTTGATAATTCCTTTCTGTAATGCATTAGGTGATATATCACACTTTATATTGTAATGTGTGTTTGATATAGCTTTGTTTTTTGATTGGGTTACAGCGAGTGCGCAATCGCATAGACAACACACAGAGGCGTGCTAACATTGATGAGCGCAGTGGACAGTTGAAGAAGAAAAAGGGTGGGGTGAAAAAGACTGAGAAAGATGAAGAAGACAAGGAGTCTGTAGAAGAATGTGTGTCCCCTGAGAACACCATGAAAAGCATTGTGATTCTTGCAGAGCTCAACAGAAAGATGGTGGTCACTTCATGGAGGGCTTGAGACATTTTCAAACTAATGCCACTTTTGATGTAACACCATTAAACTGTTCTAATTTTATTGATACAATCTTTTATCTATAGAGGTGTAGATCTTATTAGTTTAGAGCAGAGGGTCAGAAACTATTCGATTACACCACAAGTAGTGATTGTAAGAAAACTACATTGTAATTAGAAGTTGATCTTTGGGTATTATAAACTTGCAATATATCAAATACTCACACAATTTATGAGAGTGACCAAAATAACCTATAGTTGGTTATGTTGGTGTTTTACTGTCTTAGTGCTGATGTGTCTAATTATCAAACCGAGAGCGAGAGATATGAGTGTCATAAAGCATAACTTTGTTTAAATATTTTGTGCTGTGAGCCTGACCCTTTTCTTATACTAGTTGTCATTTGTTTCAAAGTCGTACTAGGGATGGAAACCCCTCTCCCCGAGTGCCTACATTCATAGTTCAACAGTGTCAGCTTATCAGAGTGAGAACCTCTGCTTTATAACAGTCTCCCAGACAGCATAACATTAGACAACTTGAAATGATCCTGAAACACAATCTTCATTAATCCGACTATAGGTAGTTTTTGGGTTTTAATGCAGTGGTTTTTTTGTTAGTCTAGCTTCGTTCATAGATTTGCATGTGCTGGCTAAGGCGAAAAAACCTTTTACCATGATTTTGTGTTTGTGAGGGAGGACTTTACTCAAGCTATAGTGGACAGAGTTGAAAAAAACAACAGGATTATTTAAAAACCATCTAACCCAGTTGGGATTTATATTGGAATTTTCTAAAAAGTTTAATTTACTATGTATGATAGCTGAGCCAACCAATCAAGCAAATATAGTTAATTATTCAAGATCAAGTGAAATATATTTTAATTTAAAATATCAAGGAAAGAAGAAATAAGGAAAATAATAATAAACTAGTTTATTTAAATAATTATTTGCAATTTTTTGTGGGAGAAATAGAATAGGTTTGGAAGCCTAAGTTTTTTGATTCAAATGCATCTTAAGTTCCTTAAACACTAACGAGTGTCGAGTAGAGCTTGGGTTGAATTTGGATAAATACATTTTAGAATTTATGTAAATAACAATCAAATCAAATATCTGTTAGTTATTTTAATATTTTTAATGAAACAAGTCACTAAAAAAGTTTTGGATTAATTTTTTTTTTAAATTATTAAAAAAATTAAAGTTATAATTATAAGTTTAAATTTTCAATAAATCCTGATAGTAATTGAAAAATTAATGATTAAATTTAATGTTACTGAGGAAAATTTAAAAAATCATGAATGAAAGTATGTTTGGATGTGAAGATTTAGCAATAAACATATATAAAAAACCTTTATTTTCTATCCATCTGGAGTGCAGCTGTTGCTGACCTCTTACCAGAGAGGTATTAAAGTGTTAATGACTTTTAAGATGTACATAGTAAACTTTTGCACTAAGGTAATTGCTTGATACTCATAGTTGTGTTCTTAAATTCTAACAGAAATATGTTTGAATATATTCTTTTATTTAAGCTTCATACTCTTTCATCAATAAAACCAGTTTATCAGTTGCTGACCTTGACATTTCAATGGCCAGGCCATCTGCTGCACAATACCCTCTTTGTTAAGTTATTCTACCCCCATTGCATCTTAACTTATGTGGTAATGTGCAGTTGTCATTAACTATACATTTTGACCTGTTTATAAACCCAATCATTGTTCCCCTGTGAATCTTCCCATGACAATAACACCATGTGTTTCCTCTTCACGAATCATGAAGACAAATGGATGGTTGGCCTTGAATTCTTGAAGGTTATAGTTATTACTTTGATTAGTTTTAACCTCTCTTATCATTGATTCTGGTGAATATTTTACTTGTGCTGAAAAATTTTAACACATTTAATCAAAATAAATATTTTAAGATACTAGATAGACATTACAGTGCAATACAGAACATTTAAAAAATAAATAAACAATGTATTATTTTCAGTAATTTAAACGATTTAAAATCAATATGGCTATCAAAATTTATTGAATAAATTTGGTTGTCGAGTTTTAATATTAAAGCTAAGCCAAAGATCCAGGGTTAAAATCCTATATCAGGCCCCCCTATATTAAATATAACTTTGCTTGAAAACAATTAAAGTTAATCTTTTGCTTTTAACTAAAAAAAAATAATTGATTACAACATGTATCAGAGCAGAAATAAAGTAACAATATTTGAAAACCGGACATTTCATGATCAAATAATAGTTCTGGTCATACATTTTACATTATTCTACTATACAAATAAGTGAAACACCATTGTGATGTATACATCAAGTTCCAAAATAACCCACAGCATATACTAATGTGCTTAATCCCCCTTTTATGCCTCTCAAATTAAAATTATGGCTCAAGAAAGACAGATTTTCTTAGAAGAAAGAAAACTGGTATTTTAAGGGAAATGTAGAAAATACCATATATCTAGATTAAAAATAACTGCCCACATTGAAAAGCCATCTTATATTGTCATTTAAGAGGACTTATAATAGAAATAATTTTAAGATACATAAAACTAATATCAAAACATATGACAGCGTAATACAGATTATTATTCTTTGTTACATATACGAGTTTGTAATGGTTTCTGAATGCCACTTGGAGCATTGTGAAATTGTTTACTCCATGGTGTTACAGCTACGAAGGGGGATGAACAGAAATGACACCAGTGTTAATATAAAAAGATGAATAAAGGTATAGTCCAATTATTGGTTCTCATTTGTTAAATGATGCAGTTTACATAATATTTTATGAACTAAAAAAAGACGAATCAAAATTATTCAACCATAGCAAAATATTATTCCAAACTAGCTGACTTCCATTGTAATAAAATAATGCTAGTATGGCCTATTCCAAACTAGCTGACTTCCATTGTAATAAAATAATGCTAGTATGGCCTGCCCCACTAATGATTGGGAATTTCTCAAAATGCAACAGTAAAAAGATGTTGCAACAATAAAAATGTTGCTATTGTTTTCCAAAAATGTACAATGATAAAAATACTGCAAGAAAAAATTATCTGTTTAAACATTTATTTCATGGTTAACTTTCATCTATATCTTTTAATACATGATCTGTCTCGAAAACAACTAAAAGTGGTATTTGGCAAATACCAGCTAATATGTATAATTGGTGGAGTTATCTTAGCACTAGTGTGTTTAATTGTGACCTGAAAAACTGGTGTTTAAATCCTTAATGGGTGTACTAAAGATGATTACTCACACCTCTGATTTTCACTCCTCTTATATTTATGAAGGAGCATCTATTTAAAATGCTTCTCATTCTGCATTAATAATTTGTATAAGTTTTGAAAAGTCCAAACAAACAGTAAGAGAGATATAAGAAGCGAAAACGACAGTTCAGGAATGGCTTTACTCGCTGGCGGTAGATTTCTATGACGGAAGTTTAGAAAAACTTACCCCACGATGTGACAAAAGTTTAAATAGCAACTGAAACTATGTTGTAATGTAGCTGAAGGTATGTAAAATCGGATGAAAAGTAATTACCCAAAATTATTTAATAGTTCTTATTTTATTGCAAAACCAGTCCTTACTTAAAAACACCCCTGATACATAAACAATAAATTTTAATACTTAGGCACTTCCAAGGTTATAACTGCTTCATTCCATTTTAATTAATTGCAAAACTCCTCTTATCCCTTCTTATATGTTTTCAAACATGTCTTATCCATCGTGTGATTCCAAAACTTCTTATCCAAAATATCTTCAAATTCAGTGAATTTACATTTATAAAATTTATATATTTTATTTTGGCTACATTAAACTGTGTCCTTAAATTAAAGGTAAAACTAGTTTTGTCTCTACAGTATTTTTGCAAATGGCAAAAAACCACTTGACATAGATAAGGCAAAAGAGTTTTGAAAATTTCACCAGATTGAGTTTTGAGTTTCCATGATGAATAAAATTTGAAAAGAGATTTTGAGTGCTGACATTGGATGATTGTTATTTTTACCTTTCATTGTTACTGTCACTCTTGTTCCTCCTGGCCCCAAATCGATTGTAACAATCTCCTTTATGGTGTCTAAATGTAGATTAGGAGCAATTCCTGACAAATTCGCATTGTTTCTGCTAAACAATATGCTCAGTCTGGCCTAAATACATTAAAACACACGGCATTTTATCAATATTTAACTAAAACACACAAAAAGTGTAATAAGAGACTTTGAGGGTTCAAACTCTCCATGTTTATCTCAGAAATGATAAAAAAAATAGAAAATTTAATGTCGTCTTGTTAATGGTAGAGTAGTGTATTACATATTCTCTAAAATCTCTAATTTAGGAATATTAATGTTGACTTTAATCTTAAGTCTGACATAATGAAATAATGAGACACATACAATGATACAACTCTGGAATGAAAACCTATTTTCACTTGTTGGGTGCATTTTGTTATTTGTGGAGGATGGTTTAGGTAAGAGGGATAGTAACAAAAAAAAATGAAATTCATCAGGATTAGGAAGATGCGTTGCAGGCTTGTGATATAATAATTTCCCTCTCACATAACCTATTTCAAAAATTCAACTTTTGACATAATTTTGCGTAGGAGTAATTTTAAATGTTCCATACATACATGCATAGTAGTATAAGATAGCATTTTCATCACAAATTGTTTTAGTCTTTTTAAATCTTGTAAGGGGAAAAGAGACCAAACTTCTAAAAAATATGTTATTTGTAAAACAAAATGACAATGTGTTTCTCACCTTCAAGTATTTTCCAATATCATTATGAGATATAAAACTGAACGAAGGTATATGGACAACCAGGTCGGGAACTTTGTAGCCAAGTCTTAATTTCTGAAGATTGGTCTGAATGAGCTGTTGTTCCAAATGTGCTAAACCATCTACTTTGTTGGGCAACAAGATAAGCAGGTGATATTCATTTTCCTGCAACAATTAAGTATGGCCACATTAAAATAATAAATTAAGACTTTTTTATTATCTCTACAAATTACCTGCTTCTGTGGTCGAATGGTTTAAGGCGTCACTCTCAGAATAAACTGGATTTCCAATGAAGGGGAGATGGGGGTTCATTCAAATCCTGATCAGGCAAACTGAGGGTGGTGTTTCCTGATAGGTTTTCCACTCTTCCTCTACATCCAACCTTATTCAACCACTACCACATTAGCATTATTAATACATGTGTGCATAACTCGAACCGGTAGTGAGATAAGGTAACAAAAAAATCGTTGAAAATCAATTTATATGACTAGATTTAACTTTAAGTTGAAAAACCCATGTTTATCAATTAGGTCTGATATTTAATAATTGTGCCCTAAGACCCGCTTCATTGGCAATAGTCAAAGGTGTTGCTCTTGTGATAGAGTATTCTGGTTATCACTGAGAGATTGAAGTTTGAAACCTGGTCAGATCTACCAAGAGTAGTTTTCCCTAAATGGTTTTCCACTCTTCTTCCCTGCAGATGCAGATAGATTAACTCTAGAATGCTTTCTTCCTCGTCCCTATCCCATTAAAGTAATCACGAATTTTTGTTTTGTTTTTAAGAATCTAGCCTAAACAATTAAGGAACAACTTATTTGGTTTAGTACGACAGGTCCACATTCCTGTTTCAGTGAAACTTAGACCTCCAATGCCCTGTCCTCTGCCTCCTTCAGCTCCCAGAATTTGTTTTAGTACAGTATAAATGTGAATTTTTCATTTAATATTTTAAACACAATTTTTCATAAGGTGTGTTTAGCAAATGAATGTTATTATTATATTATTTGTAATTGGTGAGTTGATTTTTTACATTCACTACTGTTTCCAGCTTATGGCGTGGGTCAGTTTTTTTTTTGAGGTAATATATTTTTCCACTACCGGCTGGCTAGGCCTGTTGTAGCTTCATATACATTATACTTTAACTTAAGACTAGGACAGGCATAACATCCAGTCCCCGGCTGTTAATTTACCAATGTGATAGGGTAAACCTATATTTTCATCAATGATACATATTCAACCATGCCATGAATCGATCCCTGGACCCTTAACTTAGTAGGCAGATATGCTACCGACTGAGCTACGGTGTGGGACTGTATAGTTGATGGTTGTTTTAATTGAAAATGCAAATCATCATAATCTAAATAGACATGTGTTGAATATGTCGATGGATACACTACTTAGGGCAATCGCACTATATGGTCAACACTTTAGGTTTGTTGTGTGTGTTAATTCATCTAGAACATTTGGTTGAGGCATTTAATTTCATTACATATAGTCCACTTTGTTAGTTTGTACACAGTTAAACAAAATCCGTTTACTCAAGGTGGTTAATCTTGAATAGCTCTGGTGAAACACAAATCAAGTACAAACCTTATAAGGGAGTTGTATTCCTGTAGCATCAAGATCTTTGAAATCCTGGTGCAATACAAATGGAATTTCAACTTTCATCATTTTAATCAATATCACATTGTTTCCATGCAAAAAAAATTCATCAGTTCCTGTATCAGTGAATCTATGTATCCAAAGTCCCTGGAAGTGAATGCTGCTAGTAGCAACAAGTTTAAAATCATCTGAAAATTCTTCTGAAAATAATAACACAAAAGGATTTTGTAGTTGACGTTACAGTAATAATGTTAAAACTAGTAGCATAGTAATATATAGGATTTCTAACAACCCAAAGAGTGGTTGGTAGCCCTGAATGTAATACCTGTGTGGGTTACCAATCACTTAGAGGAAAGAAACCATTGGCCCTTGTTTTAGGTTTTGTAATGGTATTTGATAGTAATAGCCCTCAGTGGCTTAATGTACACCTTTTCATGTTAAAATAATATTAAAGACTCATTTGTCATTATATTAAAATAGTCAAAGCCCCTGCTATGAGAACAATAACATTGAATATTTTGATTATTTTGTTTAGCATGTAAGGATTTATCCATATTATTCACAGGGTGATTAAACTGATTAAAGATTCACTTTCAGAATAAAAGACAACCCATGAGAGAAAATCAACTATCATACATTGAATACTTTTACTTAACTTGTAAAATATTCATTAAAAAAAAATAACTGGTAGGATTATACATATTACTTCATTATATTATTTTCATTTAAGGGTATCGCTTACAAATTTGGTTTTGTACAAGTGATATTATATAACCCCCCACAACCTTCTTACACCATCTCCCACCTCCATCAACTATCCCTACTCTATTATTATGTTTTGGAGGACAGCTTTGTTTTCGTTGTTTAAATTTCATACTTTCGGGCACCAATTTAAGGGAGGGCGACATGGGCTAACACCCTAGGGCCTCCAAAAACTTAGTTATAAATAATGTAAAAATATTTTTACTTCAAAAGATTTTACTTTTTATATTATTTTCTGTTCTTATCAAGAGTAACTAAAAACAATCAAAATGAATGTAATATTTTTGTTTTGTTTTAAACAAGTCTAATTTATTGTGAGTGCAATGGTTCTTTATTTAATTTTGGAGCCTTCAATGTTTTACCGCCACAGGGCCTCTAGATCTCTAAATCTGGCTCTGCATATTTGTGTCCAAAGCATAATGTGCTCTATGTGAAAATAATTGAATAAATGTTTCATTTCCTTACCTTCTTTGAACACATCTTCTATTAATGGTGATGAATATGTATTTGTGATGTTTTCAAACCACCCTTCTAAGATTCTAACAGCAGATTTATAATCTGTAAAATCAATATTTTCTATGGTCATAGAAAATGTCTCTTTTGCATATTTTTTAAATTCTATATCAATTTTATTATCCTTATTGATATGTAGAGCATTATGCAATTTTATTTGAGTAAAACTGTTCTGTAAAAAACCTATTATTAAATTTACATCAAGTTGATACTTAATCTTTTATGTAAAATGTAATAAAAGTAAACAGTATGATTTTACACAATTATAATAATACTATGTTGGTTTTAGTATAAACAGATTAACTTATGATATTGCATAGTACATTTTAATGCTAAGTGCACTGGTTACTATCATCTTTAAACTGTTATCTTATATAGTTACATTTTAATCTGATACTTTAGCTCAGGCATTAGTGTGTCTATATGGGTGATCTCAATTTAGATTTAGATCAAACATTTTGTAGGCTCGTCATTTTCGAGCTTCCACTTGATGTACTTAGTAATCAATTTTTAAAATGCAATACTAAGGGCCAGTTTCATAGTCAAATTTAGTACGCCTCAAGTGCGGTGCTACACTAAGTACAAGACGACACCTACCTAAACCAGAATGGAATTTGCCGGTTTCCTATGCGAGAACGGCCCATTCCATTCGAGATTAGGTAGGTGTCGTCTTGTATTTAGTGTAGCGCCGCACTTGAGGCGTACTCAATTTGACTATGAAACTGGCCCTAAGTATTGGCTATTTAATTTAGATAATATTCTAGATAAAATTCTAATTTAAATTAAAATAAATTTAACATTAAGCATACAAAATTACCATTAACTTAGTTATTATTTGTTTATATTATTATTATTAGCACCGCGTCTTACTACCCGTTCGGGTTATACACACTTACTCTAATGTGTAATGGTAGGGTGATTGTGAGATGAAATGGAGGACCTACAGTTTAACGTGGAATCCAAACCACGGTGGCGGCCTGGCATTCCCCACATTCACAAGATGTCTTGTCAGAGGTGAAGGAAGGGTTTGGTAATCAGATAAATCTGTGCTGGGACCGAGGATTGAACCCCGGACGCCAGCACAGAAGTCTTGACACCTTACCCCTAGACCACCAGGTCACCTATTTGTTTATAGACTATGTTGTTTAAATTGTCTAAAATCAGCATTTATCAAAATTGTAATAAATATTTTACCAAACTTACCATTCTAAAATTAAAAAGAACTTCTATTTCATATTGTCTATTAAAAATATTATTTTCACTGCCATTTTCTTAAAGTAATTAAGGCTAGGGAGGTTTATTTTGGGGAAATATTAGCTTATTATAATGTTAATTTTATGAGCCTTTTTTTGTAATAGTTGGCATAATATTTAAAATGTCTTAAAGACATGAGTGTTGAAATTATTTTAACTATTTTTTCTAGTATATTTATTTGAGAGTTATTATTTTAAAACATGTTTGGTCATTACTAATTTAAACAGCAACTTTCCATTTTTTCTTATTTATTTTTTCAAAGGTATTTTATATTTATAAAAATGAGTGTTATTCTCATTTTAAGAACATGTGTTATTTTCAAATTTTAAAAAATCTCACATTTAAAAGATGTGGTATTTACATTTTATGTTTGTTTTGACTGTTGACATTTTAAATATCCTATTTTACTTTTAAAATAAATATAATATGGTCTTAAAATTGTAAATAACCTATACTCGAACTCTGGGAGCTTCTTGAAATACTTGACTCAAAAGAAAAAAAACAAGCCTGCAGACCCATAGTGAATACATACGTCAAATTTATCAAGAAGACCTTTCATTGATTCTTTTATCTTTTTGTCTGAGGGCAAAGACAAGACCTTTGAAATCTGTTTGGATGTTTCCCCTCTTGCTCCCAGTTTAAGGAAAGCCAAAATAAATTTGACACCTAGAGGAGAGAAGAGAACATCACCTGGTTGGCTGTTTGCAAATTCCTGAAAAGTAATGATTATATGATTAACTACTCTTTTTTTTACTTTAGGTTTCTCTCTATATCTTTGTGGCCTACAGGCTAAAGGCACAAAGTTACAACATTATTAAGAAAAAAATTGACAAATTATAACATTTCTTGAAATTATGTCATGGATTGAGAGTTATAAAGTTTACATGGTCAGCATTTTTCATATTTTTTACTAGGAACAAAAAGTTTGTTTAGTCTGACACCTTAGCTAAGTAGGTAATATATTAAATATATAAAAATATGTTTTTAAAACTTATTTATGCCTAGTTTTAGAAATTGAAGCTATTGCAAGTATTAATTAATAGCCATTTAAATACTGCCAACATTCACATGTTAAAAGGTATATTGTGAGCTTGTCATACTTTTAACAAAATTAAATATATCTCACTCTCTATCATGACTAAATATAGTTAAACCATTAATGGTTGTTTTATTTGAAGTATCTTAGTAAAAGATATGTTAAAAAGAAATAACATACTGTAAAGGCTACTTAGTATAGTATTTGCTAACTTTTTTTAGTTTTAAAACTATTATTTATTTATTTGAGGTATTTAACATGCACTTTCTGAACCGACTGATCATATCAGTACAAAAGAATTTCTATGAACGAGAGAGTAAGGGCCTACCAATTTTGTTGGGAAAGGTATTATCACACATCTTCCACGGTTAATTTTATATGCCACAATCAACACATGACAAAGAGCTTTAACTTTAGCTTTTGAAGTAAATTGCTCTATGGGAGTTTATCGCTCAAGAAAAATATGTCGAAACCAGCTAGGTTTAAACCCACAAACATCAGCTATTGAGGCGAGCAATTTACATCAAGATCACCAAGGTTGACAGTTTAGAATCTAACATACACAAGTAATAAAGATATAATTTACCCAATATAGTTTACTTGTAAATTTTGAATCTTCATGGTAGAACACTCTCCATGGTTCTTTTTTTAACAAAAAGTATAAAGCTACAGCTGAAACAAAAATATTAAAATAAAATCTGGGATAAATGCATTTTATGTATGCAATTGAAACAAATTAATATTTGAAATATCAATCAATCAGGAATATAGGGGACAGCCAATAAGGCACATACACCTACAATTTGTTTTTTATATGCAATATGGATTATGGATCATACAAAGTTTCAAATCTAAAATATAATAAAAGATACCTGACTTAACTTACAAAACAATAACACAGTTTATATTTTAAAAATAAACATTCATTTACTATACTATAAAAATAAAACTTACCAAACTTTCAAACACCGATAAACAAAACATAGAGGCTGGTTCCTTTAAAACATACAACACCTGACAAATTAAAGTTAGCAAACAGTAATTTGATTTTAAACATTTATGGAAGTAATGTTTAGGTATACCATAACATTTTTGTATTTTTAATTTCCTATTTTTATGAGATCTAAAATCTAGCCATATGTTAAAATGAGCACAAGTTTCTCACCCATCTATACGCAAGATTTTGTAGGTTATTCTGTAATCAAATGGATCTAAGTATGAGAAATTTGATAACATTCTGCACCTTACAAATACACTATATAAAATCAAATCCTAATTTAGATATAAATACACCGACATCCACTTCAGTTCCTTTTTACATGTGTTATTTACCTCGTTCCAGACCTAATATCTCACAAACCAAAGAAACCTGGTTCTGAAGTTCCAAATACTACTAATAGGATCAGTTTTTTAATAGAATTTATTAATTGGACAACACAGAAACTTATATTTTTAATCATTAAAAAATATTATTTAAAACTAATGAATTAGAAACTGATTTTTCCACTTCATTAATGTAGTGTTTATCCTGGAACAATAATTACCATAATGGTGTAGATTTTTTCAATTCTATTAAACATAAAAAAGAAAATAAACTAAGGTTTAAAACGTCTCAAAATCTCAATTTTTTCTCTTCATACATACAAGGTTACCATAGTTTTTTGGAACAAGAAAAAAGGACATGTGGTAAAAATGGCTAATTTTCTTATTATAGGAACACTGATTTCTTAGGTGTTAAGATTTAGGGTTAAAGAAAGGGAGGATAATTCAAATAAACATAAAATATGTATTAAAATAACTCTTCAAACAGCTAGCTCTTTGCATATCAGCCCCTGCAATATTTTTTAAAAATTACTTACACATTATTTAGGCATTAATATAGAGATAGTTAAATTCATCATAGTAACTTTCCTACAGCAAAATAATCACTGACAACATACAATTATCCACTCAAAAAGAAGATGCTCGACTCAACATTGAAGTACAATTTTCTACAAAACCCCATGAGAATCCTCAAGAAACCAGTTAGATTCTACTGCTATCACTGTAGACAGAAAATGAGGCTGTTTTTAAATTCACTAAATCTAAGATAAAAATCTTAAATACCTACTATCTAATACCTCTACAATTTTTGTAATTCTTGACCACACTATTGATTAAAAACCAGGACAATTTTATTTTTGAAAAAAATCTGCCCAAACATATATTTTACCTTTCAAAAAAGAGTATATAATATCCAAGGAAAAGAGGACATGATAACCCTGCATACATGATCACTTTTTAGGATAAGCTGATACATTATAGTCACCACACAACTATAGCAACAAAGTGAATAAAAATACAGACCAGTTAAACAAACAGAAAGCTCCTTTTTAAACGACATTGAGATTAAACACAAACACCTACTACATTATATACCACACAACTATTAACAACCAATTAAATAAAAATATAAACTAGTTAAAAAAAATTTCAAACCTCCTTTTTAAATGACATTTAAGATTAAAACTTAACATTTTCCACACAGTGACAATATTCCTGATAACAGTAATAATTAGATATGTAATTTAACTGAGAATAAAATACCTTAATAGTTTACATGGTAAGTTATCAAAACTTATTAAATTACACTAGTTACTAATATATTGTAGGTTGTTATTTAAGACATGTTTATTAAATTAATATGTTATCAGTGTACCGTACTAATTAACAATTTATTTACTTTAGGGTAGAAGGATAACACTGTTTTTTTAAATATCATTCTTTTAAAGGTGTATAGCCAGGCAGAGCTTAAAAGTCTATGATCCCACTTTTGAAAATATTTGAGCCACCCAACCTTTGCACCAGTGGATTCAAGCTAAAGTTGTTTTAAAGGTAATGGTTTGGTCATTAATTGAAACAAATCAATACAATATTAGCTGGGGTTGAGGTTCATTGGAAAATAAGAGAAAATTATTGCAGGTACAATTCAAATTAAACTTTACAAAGTATGAATACTAAATGACTTCAAAAACTGACATTGGGCACAAGCATAATTCTTATTTATATAATGTTGTCTTAAACAAATAGAACCTACTGTTATAACAAAATACAAACATTAAAATGTGTCATAAACTAAGAAGAGGCTACTGCAAGTTATATAATTCCGGAGTTCCCAAACTTTTAGATGGAAGGAGCCCTTGCACTAGAAAAAATACATACTGGAGCCCTCATACAATTTTTTACACTAATATTATTAACATTTAATGATTACAGTTAAATTCTGCAAATATTTTAAAACTTAATATTCAAGTAAATGTTCATAGAAAAAATATGTTTCACATCTACTTATAAGGATTTTCATAATGTTCCTCCAAGAATATTTTGGAATTAGATATCCAACCCTAAAATTAAGGGTAATTGAATGAAGATCAGAAAGAGATGAAATCAATTTTCTCTTGACAATTTTAATTAAAATATGTACGTAGACATTGTTTAACATTACAAACAAAATGGCAATTCTCATTTTCCCATGAAAATGAATTTGAGGGTACTTTACAAAAGCAGAAATTTCCAATTTTGATCATTTCTTTGCAACTATTTGTGATGTGAAATAACTTATTGTAAAGTTGTTGTACTATAAAAAATTAAAAATTTATTCAAAGATATTTTTATAATACCAATAGTTTTTGAGCTATAAGTATTTAATCTATTTTTTGTTTATCTCTTTGATGTGAACTTTATTGTTTTGCTCTTATTCCTCTTTTCTCAATGTTTCTGTAAGGGTTTATTTTTTATCTATACTCTTTGGTGGAGTGTTTCTGCAACAATTTATATAATTTAGTTTCTTAAACCCTACACGTTTTCACTAAATGTTTCTATTTTAAGATAAAAGAGAAATAAAGTCTGTGCTGTACAGTGTAATATCTAATTTTCTATTAAAATGTTAAATACTAAGTGATTAACAGGGTAAAAGGATGAGAATAAACATTTAGCTATAGGAACACTGGGGAAACTTAATTTTGAATTAAACTCCTCAATTAAGCACCCACGTTCTTTGTCATACAACTAACTTGCCAGTCACTGACATTTTAAACCCAGGAGTGTGCAACACTTGATCCAATCACCTTCTTTCTGTCTATCTTTTACAAGAAAAAAAAACCTAATAGGATTCCTCGTGTTACAATATTAAATTTCTTTAGTAATTTCTCTAAGTTAAATCTAACAATCTAAATTAAGATGAAAACTAAACTTTGAATTAAAAGTGTAAGTTGTGTGGTAATATTTACTATTAACAAATAAGGTTGCATTTCCTTGTGGTTAAAATTATAAACATGAGTAGACCCAATATTAAGAGAAGAGAAAGGTTACCACTTTGAGGATTTTAACTATGCCATTGCTTAAGTCACCAAACATTCAGCAATTATATTTAATACTTTAACAGCCGCACATACCTATATTTTTAAATAAGTAGAGTATTGACATTAATTGGACATTGGTGTGTATTTTAAAGTTTGATTTACTTTTTAAAATTCCAAAATATGACCTAATTTTCAACAACTTATGTTTCCCTATAGCGTTGTGTATTTAATGTGCTGGCTTGTGTACTGAGTGACATCACACACTCAGCCAATCAACTGTCTCTCTCCATCTGGCGCTATTTTCTATTATTTCTAAATTGAATAGACCCACTATGTAGGTTTTGGATTACCCCACCCCTAAACATGGCCCAATCCAAGCCCAATTTAATGTTAATCTATGGAAGGTAGTACAAACACATTGCTGGTGCATTTTAGTCGTAAGCTGTGTCTTGTTAGAAACCTGTTAATTTAATGAAACTCAATTGGTTGAAGGGGAGGAAGGTGTACCAATTATCACCTGGAAAAGGTGTGTAAACCAATATGCCAAACTAGCTGAAATTACTTGCCACATTCCACAAAACACTGTAGAGTGTGATGTCATTCTACCGTCACCACACGCTCTTGAACTCTGCGCTGTGTGTGGCACTAAAGGGCAGTTCATGTGGTCTTGCTCTCTGGCTTCAGCGCGGGTGGGACCACAGTTAAACAATCTCTCACTTTTACACACTCACTTTACTAACTTACTTTAGCTCAGTCGAACATGATAGTGCTTGGTTGCGCATCAAACGAAACAGTTGTATCACACATTGTTCTTTATAGATTAGCAGTAATTGTAACATCAGATGAAACTGTAAACTTTAAATGTTTAAGAAAGGCTTTCAGCTATTATCAATTAATAAAAGTTCAATAATCTGGCATTGAACATTGTTCTTTATTTGGATCACCTGTGGTTATAACCAAAATCAGCACACTTCCAGTAACTAAGTGGTTAAAAAGGTCTAATGAACAACAAACAAACAAGAAGGTATCTACAAAAAGGGTTTCATAGTAGCAGCTCAAGCAAATGCAAGAATGCACTTTAGTAAACCCATGACCACTTCAAGTGGTGACTCTATGTAGCGTCCCTTTCGAAATATCCACCCAGAAAGGACATATTTTCTGTTTAATGTGAGTAAACGCTTTCATAAACTGGGGCAACATCCTACACAAAAATTTGGGTACTCAACGCTGCAACGAAGAGTCAAGCCAACCGTCCTAGCTGTGTCTACAAGAAGTTGTCCCAATGATGTTAACCTCCACCAGCATTTGGGGGATCTAGAACTTTTAAGAGCCCTTCCTGAACTTTTTGAAGTTAATAAAAGACAATGGATTAGAAACAATTTTAATCTTTGGAATTCCTGGAATAACTTTCTAAATTGTTTTAAAAAAACTTTATTTTGTGTTGATTATGTTGAGAGCCTATAAAATAAAATTACAAACAAATGCCCGGAGTCAGTGACTAATTGATTCATCAGGATCCAAACATTATTTATAAGACATGAAGGATATTTAGATAAAGAGCAGTTGCAGAAGATTTATGCTAATCTCAAACCCAGTAATAAGATACAAATATCTCTTAATCAGATTAATTCTTTGTGGGAGCTACAAAAGTTAGTGTCACATTTCGAAAATGCCATCACAGAGATAGAAAATATGAAAAATTAAAGTCTATACCCAGCAGTGTTGTTCCCATACAATAATTCACACATCCATATGCTAATCAAAATTATATCTCCTCACGATACAATACTGACAACTATTGAAAGTACAGTACTAGACAGTACAGTGAGACCTAACAGTAATAATTATATTGAACAAACTAGGTCTAAAACAAAAAGGCGTTACTCTTGCAATTCCCTGAACATTTAGTATCTATTTGCCCGATTAGAAATAAGAACCCAGCATATAACTACAACAAAAACTAACTGTGAGTGGAAAATCCTCTAGGTCCGTGCAAAGGGCTAAGCAAAGTTTTCAAAAATACTTAGCACGCCAGAAATATACGTCTGTGTAGTTTGTGTGTCTAGGAGTGTATACTGGATCCATTAATAATTTATGTTTTAGGCAATTATATGAATAGCTATGCGATAACAAGTCTATAAAAACAAGAGTGAAATATAGACTGCATCATGGCATATCAAAATATATTTAAGGCTAACAAAAAGATCAAAGTTTTTATTAAAATTAGCGGCCTGTCTTGGCCAATAAAGTTTCTTGTGGCACCTAAACTAACGATAGACTTGCTGACGGGAAAAGATTTTATTGAAAATTCTAAAATGAAAATATCTATGAGAAACAAAGGTTTTTCCAGATAATAAAAAAGATGCTCTCCAAGGACGGGGCCTCATGTGACCGGGGGGGACCCGCAACCATCCGCAAAAGCCTGGTCATCTTTGAGACCTCCTGACTTACCAACGCTCGAAGTAGAGGAAAGCCAGGCACTACACCTTGCACTCGCCTTGAAAGCCAAGGGAATAGAATTGCCTGCAGGAAGAGAAAAGCATCAGGTCTACTTCCTGTTAGGAAAAGCGTCCTGCTATAGAACACTGACGCCGGAGACGAAGGGCATCCTACTTCATAGAATGAATGTACTCTACATTTCCCTCACCAAAGGCTGGCCAACGGCCATCGCAGCAGCGGGAGGAGACTCGTCAGCCATCTATCCGCCGGGGTTTGACCCTCCTCCGCCGGTGGTTCCAGTCTACAATTCAACTCCGAACTACCCATCGACAGGAGGTGGCGGAAGATACACAGGACAGCGATCGCGAGGAAGAGGCCAGAAGCGATGATCAACATCGTGAGAATACATATTTATTTAATCTGTCTAATGCTAAGAGCTACTTATGTAAATCTATGTTTAAATTTTAAAATTTGTAATCTAATGTACCTTGTCTCAATAAAAGTCCCCAACGGTCCCTTTCTTGCTCGCTGCCTTCGGTCCTCCTTGTCACCCCACGCACTCGAGATACCAAATTGGTATAAAAGGCGGGGTGGCGGAGAGGATCGAGACAGTCGTGAGAGATGTTATGGTAGAACTAAAAGAATTGTCCAGACTAAAATCAATTAATATGATCAACAATGCCGAGAGTAATTAATTGTTACAAGACCTATTAAATGAGTTTGGTTACATCATCACGGATAACATCGGTAAGACTAACGTGATGATGTAATAAATTGTCATGTTGGACAAAACCCCTCTTTGATCACGCTCATATTATTTTGTCAATATGAAAAAAAAACCTAATTTTTTTGTGATGTGGTTCAAAAAAGTATAATAGGTATCTAATTGTGAATCATGGATGATGGAAGGACTGGATTATATAAGATGGTACCATCCTTTGCAGCAGGACGGCTATATAATTCCATTACCTGCACACTAATATATAATGTGACAATTGAGATCCAAACTAGAAACAGCTTTCGCTATAAACTTTTCTTATCATTTAGAATGCATATCTCAGAACCTCACTCTTCTTTGGTTAGTATGGCTCTAGCAAGTTTTTATATATAGTTTTGTTTTAAGTAAAGGGGAATAATGTTTATGTTACATGAATGCAACTTCACAAATAAATATACAACATCTTTCAACTTAAAACATTCTGAAATGTATTTTTTGATAAAAAAAATTACATTTTTTTCATAATTAGTTTTGTGGGTTTATAAGAAATATTTTATTACACTCATTAAGGTATTAATAAAACACACCTAATATTTACATACATATATTAAGTGTACACAAGATAGTCTTGCCACCCAAAAACGCAACAAACACCTTGAAGGATATGACCATAATCAGATAAAACATTTCATCTGAAGTAAATACATTATATTAATATACAATTATCAATGTAGAGTAGCAACTAAAACAGTAACTTCATTATAAATGTATATTAACATTTTTAACAAAACATAAAAGAAGTTATTTTCTATTTGCTTTATAGGGTTGTAGTATTTTATAATTAAAAAACTCCATGGCATGAGTCCGTAATCGAGCTATACAGACTGAAAAATAGTAATTTTGTGTAGCATGTAATCTATATTCCAAAGGGTAGTTTCTTTTCTGTATTCCAAAAGCATTAATCACTATGTCACCAGCAACTTGCAAGAATCAATATTGCACGAGTAATGAAGTTTGAGCCTTAAAAGATTGTTTGTACATAATTTTATCCACATTCACATAAATTATAAACAATTTAATTAACAAATGGAAGTGTAAAACATTGTGATAACTGTTCATTGTACATGACTTCTGTAAAAATGGAAAATATATTGAACAAACTTGTTATATTTTTAAACTAATTCATTTAGTGTAATGTACTTAAACTATGGGTAGTTATGAATATGTATATCTCAGTACATATTTTTAACCAATAAAAGTTTATTTCAGTAGCTTTCACAAAACAGTGGTAACACAAAAAGTCAAGGTTCTGTTAAATCTGAGCCAATCAACATAAAAAAATGTTTAAAATCTTGTTGTGGCTTGTGATTAGGGATTGGTTGATAATGGGTTTCCAAGAACTGATCCCTCCTATCACCGTTTTGGATGTCTAAAATATTAACATTAAGTTACTAATTCCGCATCCGTTCCTAATGTACACTCATCGTATTCTGTAAAGTTTTTAATAAATTCTGTTTTGTTTATTATGTAGTGAAATTTTTCTAAGCATTGTATAACTCAGAACCAACATTCTTTGTTTATTTTCCACATGTTATTTCTTTTAGTCTGTATTTTTGGTAATTTATGGTAGTTTCAGTTTTATCCACCTAGAGTTATCAAGACTTGATGATCTTATTAACAAAATAATTTTATTTTTCCATGTTAATATTTTATATTGTAACATTATTAGATAGATAATTTTACACAATTTGATCATTTGCATTAATGTTGTCATAATATATTCCTTCATAACTATCCTATGTTACATCATCAACATCAACTGTTTGTGGCCTGTGGCTGCGTCAGTTTAGTAAAATGCCTCCATCTTCCTCCTTTAATATCTTCCATTCTTCTCTTCTCACTTGAACACTTTCTGTTTTCTGCTCCTCCCATCTCTTTCTTTCTCTCATACTTCATTCTCAACATTTTCTTTGACATCCTCTCTTTTTCCATTCTCATTACATGCCCATCTCAGTCTTGCTTCCTCTACTATCTCATATACTCCCTGTACTCCTACTCTTTCTCGGAGAACTTCATTCCTAATCTTGTTTCTCCTTGTGACAGCTAACACGCTCCGCACAAACCTCCTATGGCACATAATGCACCATCAAATTATATACCATTCCTGAACATGCATATAGTTCAATGTCTCATCCATAAACATTTTTTTAAGACTTTGTGAGGCTTCAGGAAAAAATCGTAGATACATATTTGAAAACATTAACAATGTTACTATTTTATTAGGTTAAAAAAGTTTACAATAGTACATGAAGATTGATAACAAATAATAATAAACTTTAGTGAAGAAAGCCCATCAATGTTCATCAATTACTTTATTATTCCTTATTTTTCATCAACTTCCGTGTATTTTATTGTGATTTAGCCATTGGGCTTAATCGTCACTAAACAAAAACTTGATATACAAATTTCCACATTCTACTTTAGAATATTTACATATTGTGGTCACATCCCTCGCAGGTCACATGAAAATAAACAACACTGGTAAATTCACACCTAAACCTAAATAGTGTTGCTATAATTTAATATTCGACATATCCAATGGAACAACATGACAACTGTGCGCTAGAGTTCCGAGAGAAGAGACACGAGCGTGTACTGCAGGATTCAAACTAGTACACACCAAAGTGATGACAGACTCAACATTTGGCAATCTATATGCTATATAATGGATATTCAGCCTTTTAAGTTACAACAAATATAATTAGCAAATTTTATTATGATTTTGGACCAGTTTCATGGTCAGAATTAGTACACCTCAAGTGCGGCACTATACTAAATCAGGGTGGCTAAAAAACATAGTTTACAAAATTCCCTGACTTTTCCAGGTTTTCCAAGCAACATTTTTCAATTTTCCCTTACTACTTTTTTCCAGTTTTAATGATTATTGATCATATATTAAAAAAGTTTGTATCTACTAAACATAAAACATTTTATCAGTTATTTAAAAAATTAAAATGTTATATTTATAGGTATTATTAACTTTTGTTTTAGTGTTTAGTTGTGAAATTAATGAGATATTATTTTTGACATATTATTTAACTCCCTGACTTTTCAAAATTTTCCCTGTTTGTAGCCACAATGTAAATACAAGATGATACTTACCTTGACCATAATGAAATGGGCCAATTTCATATGTGAACTGGCTCATTCCATTAGAGTTTAGGTAGGTGTCGTCCTATATTTAATATAGCACCACATTTGAAGTGTCCTCAGTCAGACTATGCAAGTCGACCTTTTTTCTTAGATTGCTGGTGACCGTATTATTTATTCCACCTCTTTGTTACCACTATAGCCTACAGCTTGGGTCAGTTTTTTGCAAGCCATAAATTTTACACTACCGGCTTGCTAGGCCTGAATTATGAATTTTACATCCTTGACTGCTTACATACTCTCACTGCAAATTAGAATGACCCGCCTCGGTGGCGTAGTTGGCTAACGCGCTAGTCGTGTTAAGCTCGACTGCCAAGGACGGGGAGATCGAAGTTCAAATCTCGGGTCGGGTGAACTAGGGGAGGGGGGGTTTTCCTAAATGGTTTTCCACTCTCCCTCCACGCAAATGTGGGTTCACTTCCTCTAATTTCACCTTCCCAATTCCTAATCCATTAGCGTAATTAGTACTTAAAGCGTATAACCCGAACGGGTAGTAAGACGCGGTGCTAAATAATAATAATAATAATAAATTAGAACGCCCATGCCTAATTTATGTGTGTCAGTTCCTCCATTGAAAAACATGTATTAACCTTACTTCATCTTACCCTCTCCTGATAATCTAACTTTTGTACAGCCACTACATCTAGTCCAAATATATTTACTTCATTCAATATAAGTGTCCCTGGCCTATATTAGTTCCTAGCATTCTATGACCCCATTTTTCCTACTGAAATTTATACAGATAAATTACAAATAACTTCAAAACCATTAATTTTTACTTTATTTCCTCAATTCTCAGTAATCTTTGAAACAATCTAGGTACAATTTAAAACAAATTCAACCCTATACCTACGAAATAAACTTAAGTCTTGCCACAATAAGAAAATATAACCCATTTCCCTACTGAAAATCTAGAAAATTATCTAGTGATTAACAGCATGTGACTCGCTTCAGTGGTCGAATGGGCTAAGACGTTACTCTCACAGTAGGCCGACAGATGAAACGGAGAATAAGATTAATTTGGTCCTAGACTGGGGTAGTTAAGGTGTTTTTTTACTAAATTCGTTTTCACTCTCCCTCCACAAAAGTGGTAATACACTTCCTCTAAAAATTTCACCTTTCTAGCCTCTTGACACATTAGCATAGTGTAGCATAATATATGCATATAGCCCGAATAAGTAGTGAGATGTGGTGCTAAAAAAAATGTGAATTGGCTGTGAACAATGTAAAAAATAGGTGGTAAAATCAACAACTCGTTAATTATAACATTCATACATTCGGTTAAATGTTAAATTACTGGTCTGGGGCTTGGTAAAGTTTATCTTATATTTAAAATAAGCAAATAACTGCCCTAATAAATTTTCTAACTAATTCAAGTGAAAACTTATTTTTTTTAAACATTATTTTCTGATAAATTTAAGGTTTAATTGAGTTAATTTTTTTCCCCCCCACAAAAGAATCAAAATTGGCAAGCCATAACCTTAGTTTGTTAAAAATTAAAGTGTTTCTATATATATACTCCACAAAAATTATATTATAAAGAATACAGATTGCAATTATCACTTATGAATTAACTGTCTCTCAAAGATGGTTGGTTTTATCACTAGTCAATGTATCTATTTTAATGTACTATTTTAGAATATCTAATAATAATATTCATTGAAACCTCTGGTTACTTATTAAATATTTATTAAAATTATGTATAAGAGAATCTAATTGATTTCAACACCTTTCAAACTGTATAAAATAACTATTTAACATATTAGTTTTACATGTGACTGTTAGTAACCGTATACATTATGTTCTTGTTCAGTCTGGCTAAGTTTGCGTGCATGGTTAATTTTTCTAGATGGAATAAGAAACTAAAATTGAAACAAAGTAATTTGGTTAAGGAATAAGCAAATGAAAATGAAACAAGGTATTTTCACGAAGAAACCATAAAGAAAAATATTGGTTTGGTTTTTCTGAAGGAATATAAGATATTTTAAAAAAATATTTAATTTTTTTTATACAGTATTTTCTGTTTAGTGTTAGCCTGGTTGATTTAAGTTTATTAAAGATTTACTGCACAAAAATGAAGACAGATATCACCCCTTTGGAAAGAAAAAAAAACCTCACCACGTTCTTGCATCTCGATATTTTTTCATTTTCTCGTCTCAAACTGAAAAAAGTTGTTCTCGCACAATCCTAATTTTTATGTATGTATATGCCAAAACAACATTTTTGCCCTTCTCACTTTTGATAGTGTAAATTTTTTCATAGATGGGTAGCTGTTTGTCAGTGTTAGATGCTCTAAATTTACTCTTTATATCTTCAAAAAGGGTCTCCCCAATATAATTTATAGCTTTCATTCTAATAATGAGCCCTATTTTCAAAATTTATTCCCACAGGCTTTAATGAGAGGACCAAAGTTGCATGCAACTTTGGTTGACAAAACAACACTTTGCCAAACTTTAGTATATTTAGGTAGTTTCACCAACTTATTAAGTACTGTATTAGTTATTACCATGTTTTATTATTTTAGACACATGCTCATACCAACATATTCCAATTTGGAAATTAGAAATTTGGAGACAGCTGATACTATTATCAAAATAAATAAAATACATATTTTATAAAAACCATAGCTATGGTAAGACAGAAACAATTAAACATTATTATTTATATTTTCCAATATATTTTAATGGTATGTTCTGGTACTATGATTTCAAGTCTTTGGTTTAGCACAACCTTGCTCTACTGAAAACACTATAACAGCACTTGGTGCATTGAGTTGAAAGTCCATGATTTGAATTACTGCCAGGAACACCCTTAAAAAAATATAAATTTAGCCTAGCAAAAGCCTTTCAAATAAATTGTAATATAGTATACAATGGATTTAAAAACCTTTTCTCACTTATTTTAATCAAGACAATAGAGCTTATGAATAAGCAGTGTTAGTCTGCTAATCTTGGCTGTAGTGAGACTATTGCTGAGTGACTCAACCAATCTGCGTCTACCATTAAATCATGAGCAGTATGCAACTTAGAACATGTTTAGCTTGGTTTGTACCCAACTAATATTTGAATCCTGCAGTACAAAAGGTCATAATAGCCCAGATTTTAGCAAGTTAAACTGTAGAGTTCATCACGCCACATAGCTGTACTCATCTGATGAGTTGGGTGTCCGCTCAATATATTGTTTGTCTATGAGAGCTTCGATACACTTCTTGATCATGCTGATAGATGGAGCAAATGTAACTTTTGACTGACTCAGCACCTGAAATACCAACATAATGTCACAAATTAGTCACATAAAAGCAACCAGTGATGGCATTCATGCAAGAATGCTTCAATTTTAAATATGTCCTATGAGAAGGTGGTAAAACTGTATATTAAGGCCCGGCCCACACGGTTGAGGTGTGTCATTTTTGCAGTCGTGTTCGGCATCAAACTGGTGTCAGTGGTGCGTCTAAACTAGTAACACGAGTTTCTGCAAAACAAGGTGGTGAGACTGCCGCTCAGCGTTGTGTTCTGGCAGTGTACACTTGCACTCACTTTAGCACAAAGCTAGTCATATGATCTCACACACATATGAAAATAGTTAAACAAGTGTGCATTATCTTCCCTTAGATTGCCGAGCATAGAACTAAATGCACCTTTCAAAAGTCTGGCACTGGTAAAGGGATCCACCCAATACTTTTGGCTCCTACTTTTTTGTAATAAAGTTCAAAAAGTATACAAGACAAACTTTCTTTTTCCACTCCCGAAGTGTGTTTATCATGGCCATGGCTTCAAGCTGACTGAAAAAAGGCCAAGCGTAGCATCCAAATGGAGGCAAGTCACCCATGTGCACCAGGCCTTATAATTATAGAAACCTAAATCAGCGGTTACATGGTCTAAGGTGCCAGTATAATATACTAGATTATTAGTTACAGGTAGGGGTTCAAACCATGGTTGGGTGCAATAAGAGTGGTTTTACTTCAATTGTGTGACACTCCCCTTCCACACAAATGTGGGTACTTTTCTTCTAAACTCTAACTTCCTCATTATATTCTTCAATGTTAATATGCTAATATTAAATTGATGCAGCTCCTTGGTTAAAGAGCAAGAGATTTGCTTGGTAATTAGAGGTTATAAGCTTGCTTAGAGGATAGCGGCAAACGCTGCGGCGGCCCCATGGCAAGCAGTATCTAATCGAGTCAACGGCAGTCGCAGTGCAGTGTTAGAGTGTGTCATTTCATCATCAGAGCTGGGTTGAATCTACTATTTTACGAATATGAATTTCTAATTTACCTGTGAATCTTGAATCCAAATCTTGGAAAAAGTTATTAACATAAGAGGAAATGTAAATAAAAGAAAAGAAAATACAAATAGTAACTAAATGTTAACATTCTTTCTTATAATCCATTGATTATAAGATTCATACACTAAGTTAGTTGATGCCCGGATGGTCTAGGGCGCTACTCTCACAGAAGACTTGACTGCCAAAGATGGAGAGAATGGGGTTTGATCCTGGTTGGATGTTTTGAGGATGGTTTTCCCTAAATAGTTTTTCAGCCTCCCTCCACACAAATGTGGGTTCACTTCCTCTAAAATTCAACCTTCCTAATCCCTAACACATTATTGTAATTAGTATATAGGGGTATAATCCGAATAGGTAATTAGACACAGTGTGCTACAAAAAATAATAATAAGAAAACTGAATGTTAAATTACTGATCTGGGTCCTGGTTGTTAAGTTTATTCTATAATTATAATTGGTTCTTAGCCACCAATAAGCGTATTAGAACTCTAGAGCAAATTCCACTTACAACATTTAAAAAAAAAATTGTTTTTTAAGGATTTGAGTCTCAAATACAAAATTTCGTCAAATACTTTAGTCTCGAATATCCTTAAGGATTCAAGGGATTCAAGGGCCCATCCTATTCATCATGTCACTGTCAAAACTCTCCAGGAAATTAGTTTTACTAGAAAACTCAGCTCTAAAACGCGATATGATTAATGCTTGTAGATATTACTCGGTTCATGAATTTACTAAGATACATATGTCTTTCCAAAGTTTTTTTAAATACCACCACATTTTTGCAAAGGTGTCATTAGGGTCCCCCAACGCTGTTTTTTGGAAGACAACACTGATAAGCTTTTCATTACCTATTATTATGAATAAAATAATACGTTATTGTTAATTGAATGGTTGCCACCTGTCTACTAAGCAATTTTATTTGGCAAGTTGAACCACATGGCGTTCCCGTGAGAGCTTGGTTCATGGGAACTATCGAGCCGCTTCCAGTATGGACAAGTAGATTAAATTCTGTGTGTTTGTTCATGTCACACTCTCTCTATGCAAGCCTCTAACCTCCCAAAAAAGGTTGCACTATTAACAAGGCCTAAGACATGGAGCTTAGAAAAATATATTTTATAAGTTAAATTAGTTTTAGGATGTGCTGAATAGTTGATACAATGTTTAAATGCACATGATATTTTCTTAAATTAACAATATATAAAAATAATACTTTTTCATGAGAATGGCTGATAAGTGTCTACTCAACTTGACCAATGAAATACCAAACCTTTCCCCTGATTATTTCTTGAAATTACCGACTAAAAAGTATGTCACATCCTTATAACTCCTCTCTCATTTTTCTATTAATATTTTTTATGAATAATAATACGTTTCAAAATTTAAATAAATGTTCTTTTTGAAATTTGTATTAACATTGTTTACTGGGAATTATAAAAATATTACACAGCTACAAAAAAACCAACAAAAAAACCCACCTACAGTTTGAATAACATTATTATTTGCTGATTTAATAATTATTATATTTCATATTTTGAGTAAAACAACATTTTCCCGGATTTTTGTTGTAATTTACCAAATTCCTGACTTATTGCAGTTTTTCCCCGACCAATTCCCGTTTTCTCTGATTTTCCCGAATGGTAGACACCCTGGTTTATAGCCTATGCATTGATAGGCTAACCAAGTCAATAAAACACTAATCATTTGGGTTTAAAGTTTGATTTTACAAGTGTTTAAATGGTTAAAAATATTTAAAATAATTTTATTTGTTGAAAATATTAGTAAATGTACGTAGCTATCTTTGAAAAAAAAAGTAAATGATTAAGGTGTATTTAATACATGCCTCTTGTATAAGTGCATTATGCCTAAGAACTTTACGGCTTTTCATTATGCGAACAATGGCAGCTTGCAGATAAAGTTTGCGGTCCTCATCAACTGATGAGAGTGTTTGCTCTACTTCTTGAGGAGACTCTCGCTGCAGTGCTGCGGTAATGCGGAACTTTGTGCGCTTGTTACTGTAGCTGAGATTCAAGCTTAGGACAGTGTCAGAACTCAGTGTCTGAAAAAACAAAAATCATCATGTACACTTTGTTTACCCTGAAAGAAAGCAAGCATTATGCACTAGGGCCGTATCGAAGTTCATCAAAGGTGATTGGAGTTATATTCCCAGTGTTTTCCAAACTTTAATAGGTCACACACCTCTTTGTGGATGATGGCTTAATCAAAGCACCCCTTCCAACTCTTCATAAAAAAAAATTTTCTATCCAGTATCAGATAAAAAGTTAATACAGTTATCAATAAATATAAAACTGCTTCAGTGGCTGCATGGCCCAAGGCTGTACTCTCACAGTGGTCTAGACTTACAATAACAGGGGGAGAGGTTTGAATCTCAGGCTGGTGCACCGAAATGGGTTTTTCCAAAATGGTTTTCCACTCTCCCTCTACACAAATGCGAATACACTTCCTAAAAATATAACCTTCCTCATCCCTAAAACCATTAGCTCAATTAATACATAAGCATATAACCTGCAGTGCTAAATAATAATAATAATAATATTTAGCACTGCGTCTTACTACCCGTTCGGGTTATACGCTCTAAGTACTAATTACTCTAATGGATTAGGAATTGGGAAGGTTGAATTAGAGGGAGTGAACCCGCATTTGCGTGGAGGAAGAGTGGAAAACCATTTAGGAAAAATCACCCCCAGTTCACCCGACCCGAGATTCGAACCTCGATCTCCCCGTCCTCAGCAGTCGAGCTTAACACGACAAGCGCGTTAGCCAACTACACCACCGAGGCGGGTTGCGGCGCTAAAGAAAGACCATTGTCTAACCAGGGGTGGGGAACCTTTTAGCATTGGAAGGCCACATATCACTTCACGGATTCTTCAAAAAGCCACACACTACATGCAGAGTAAATTTGGACAAAATATGAATGTTCCAATGATAGCTAGATCGATAGGAGCAATATTTTAATCAATAACAATACCTGCAATTTGAGAATGTATAATATTTTTAAATGATGATCCATCATAAAAAAAGGAAAAAAAAAAACAAAAAAAAACTATCACTCGACAGTTTAAAAGCCTACAGGTTTTTCAGGTCTGGCCTAACCAATATGATCTCCTTCCTTTTCTTAGTAAAATACGGTACTGTCTATCTTGTAGTGTATAAATGGTAATTCCAAGTGTTAATAGGTGTTAAGATAAAACTATGACAGAAGAAAAAGAATTATCATTGCAACACCAATAAAGAGATGCGTATAAGTTTTTTTTATTATAATATACCTTTCTATATTAGGGGTAAAGGCTTGTTTACACGGGTCAAGTTTACTGGTGTCAAGTACTTGAAGTCAAACGACTTTCCTGGTAATGTCCCTGTGCAAACGGTGTGGTCAAGTCCACTTTCCAATGTCCGGACAGTGGAAAGTGAAGTTGGAGAAGAGTCTATTTTAGTGGCTCACTCTGCTTTGGTACTTTCCTCATCTAAACTGCTCATTTGGCTTGTTTCCTTCAAGTTGGAAAAGTAGGGAGTAAAGTCCAGCTTTGTTTTCTCGCCAGTGTACAGGCAGTTTTTTATTTTGAACTGTATTTAAATTAAGTGGAGTGGTAATAAGTTACATAAGTTCTTGGGTATTTATGCAATATATGACACTGTGGAACATCGATCTCAGCAAATATTCTAACAATCTGTTAAGAAAAACTACTTTTAGTAAATCATCACTTAATATGCTACTTAATGCTTGCACTAATATTTTCACTAGAGCACGAAATACCTTCTTCTTCCCAATTTTAAGTGACTGACTGATGGGTTCCATTGGAAGTAGCATCAAGTATTTTACTACTGTCGCCGTGTAAAGTGATACTAAAAGTCAAGCTCGCTTGACTTCAAGTACTTGACACCAGTAAGCTTGACCCTTAAAGTAAGGGTATTGACTCTATATTCCATTCCCGGTAGGAATTGACTTCTGAAAGGCCTTTTACCCTACCATAAATCTATTATATAGTAGGATATTGGTAGGAAAAAAGACCTTTCAGAGAGTAATTCCTACCGTGAATGGAATATAGGTCTAATTTTTGAGTTTGTAGAATTTTACTAAAAATTCCCATGTGCCTTGATGGAACATAGTTTAAGTATTTATTTTATATCTTACCTCTGTGCTGGCAGTAATGAGTTTCGATTCAATGAGGCTTGCAACATGTTTACTAAATTGTTCGCTATTGAGCTGCAATAGCTCCTGAACATCAGAGTAGCTGAGTGTGTTGGAAGTTTCAAACAGAAGTAAAATTGCCATCTGAAATGTTTGCATTGTGATTTGGTATGGCCTCTTCAAATAGTTCAACTTCAACTCCGCTGAAAGCACAGTGAAATAGTTTGGTTAAAAATAAACATTAAATTAGCCTTGCTCTCCCTTGTGAAGTAAAGTCTCTGAATTTAAAATGGTATGATTTGAACTAAAAAAAGTGTTAATAATTTAATTTATTTGTACTCGGCCAATTTCAGCTCATGGCCGGTCTTACAACTTGATTGTTACTTATGCTAATATTATTCTAGATATTATAAGAGATTAGGTACTACAAATATTGAGACTTAATGTTAAAACCTATTTCTAACAGCCTAATATTTTTGTTAAAGTTTTGTATACATATGATGCATAATTTTAAAAATCATGGTTGCTCAGCAAACGATTCTTCCACCTTTTACTGAAAATATTTTAAATCTTTAAATTGTGATGGTAGAGCATTCTAAACCCTGGCCGCTTGAAAGGTGAATGATTTTCCAAAGTGTTTTGTTCGATGTTTTAGTAGGTGTAGAGAAGCCGTATTTTGTATTTTATACCTATGTATGGAAGATATTCTGGTCACTTCTGAGTAGAGATAAGATGGGCATTTCGCTTATATAACCTTATAAAGCCTTAAAATAAAACTCAGAAGACATCAATTTTCCATATGAGCCACTTTTTTTAAGTTATTTTAGGTAATTACTAACATGATAATATTTTTTAGGTTAAAAATACATCTTAAGACAGGCATTTGTAGCTTATGATCAAATGATAACTTTAGAAAACATGAGATATAAAAGTTTAATACCCACATTTTCTGTAATTTAAAGTAATAAAAAATCTTAAAACATATTGACCTGACATGGTAAACTATCTGAAATGTAATTTCACACTATAACAATATTTAAAAGAAAGGAAGATAGGTAGAATGTGTATTAATACTTATCATTAATAAATGAATAGAGTTCTAGAATAAATCATTGGAAGTAGAATAGATAGGATCCGAGTGTATCCATACTGGTCGCTCAGGTTATATACTCCTCACAATTATTAAATATCTATACATATTTAAATTAGGAGGGATAGCCAGCACACTTACCTTGGTGATACTGAAGTATAAATTGTTTAGGTAGAACATTTAAAAACACACATATACATTTTTTAAGGACAAGCTTTCAGGCATATGGCTTCAAACATCCTCCAAGAAGTTCCGAAGATGCTTGAAGAAATGGGTTTCACCCTTGAACTATAAAAAGTCTTCCAAAGAACCAGTGTAACAAATTATCTACCTAAGATGAACTATAAAAAGTCATCCAAAGAACCAGTGTAACAGATTATCTACGTAAGACTGAAAATTGAGACCATAACACAGACCCTATCATTTGCAGCTGCCACAATCAAAATAGTGAGAAGTTTTTGAACCACACTCCAAGAGATAATTGGAAGGACCTACAGCACATTGGCGGTTATGTGTCCTGGCTGGAATGCAATTTATCTTGGCCAGGATATGCGACTGCCAGGGTGCACAGGGGCCTTTCAAATATGACCCTAAGGTTAATGAGCAAAGAAAAGTAGAATAAATATAAATTGACCAAGTAAAACTTGGCACAAGCCCGTGTCTTCACTGACCTTGGACAGTGGCATATTCCCCAGAGGTAGGCCATGCTATGGTCAGAAACTTCAGTGAAACACTAGAAATAAATATGGTGGAACGGTGGCTGGAATAATGGGATTGTGCGGGCTATACAGAAAAGTACAACCACCAGCAATCATTGCGGGGGTCGATAACACCACAACTCTCCATAGGCTATTGAGTGGTCGCGGTTTACTCTTCAACAACACGGTTTGTGTCGACTACATCTATGGACGTGTTACGTGATCGTCAGCTGGATGTCTTCTGGCTCTCATCCGACCCCCATCTCGGCGGAGCTACAACAATTTTAGCAACAGATCTACACCATGTTGGGCCTATAAGGCAGTTCTAGATCCCAGATGTTTAATGTATGTTTGTAATTACTACATTGTATACATAACTATATTCAATATTGTATACTGTGTTTAATGAAGGGCTTTGAGGCAGGTACTCTTCCGATTCCGACTGTCCTCCCAGAACTTCCCGGGCAGCCAGCATGTAATTGTCTATATAAGTGCAGGCCTAGGGAGGCTCTATTCTATGACAATGGAAGCTTGTGCTTAAAAATGTGGTTTTTTAGTGTTCTATCTAAACAATTTCTACTCTAGTTTCACCAAGGTAAGTGTGCTGACTATCCCTCCTAATTTAAACAATGATTTAGCCTAGTACTCTATTCCAAATAACCTAAATATTAGGGATGGACGGGAATTACTTTTTTATTTAAGAACAGGACAAGAAATGAGTAAAAATATCGGGATTTGGGACAGGAATGGAAAATTTGAAAATTATGCATTAGAATAATTTTAGATTAAAAATATATTGATTTATAAACTAATAGGTGGTGTTTCTAGCAACCTTTCCTGTACCAAATATGATACTATTTATTACCTGTAAAAGCAAAAAGAGGTTTTCCTTAAAGAAATACAATAAAAAAGTATATATATATAATTTAATATGAGTAGCTTTGAAAGTTATTAAAAACAAGCTTTAGTGAGTTTTGATTGGCCATTTAGATCACTAGACCACTGTTGTAAACTAATATACTACCAGTATCACCATTTTTATCACCTATCCCAACAAAAATGATTGATTACCTTGACAAAGGTGATGAAGCCACGTTAATTTCCTTCCATTAAAGCGATTATGGTAAAAGTTTTCAAACTGAAAAAAGAAATAATTTCAATAAAATACATTAGGAGAAATAATGAAATAAAAAATGCCAGGTTATATACTATAAACAGTATTGATGATTTCTAGACAACAAATCACATTAAAATCTGTTCTGAAAATGATTGACATAAAATTAATGTAAGTTAAAAATGTTTTACCAATACTAATAATATTATTATTATTATTATTATTATTATTAGCACCGCGTCTTACTACCCGTTCGGGTTATACGCACTTACGCTAATGTGTAATGGTAGGGTGATTGTGAGATGAAATGTAGGACCTACAGTTTAACGTGGAATCTGAACCACGGTGGAGGCCTGGCATTCCTCACATTCACAAGATGTCTTGTCAGAGGTGGACCAATACTAATAATTATTACTAAAAATATTATTTAACTATACTAATATTTAGAGGCTATTTTTAAAACATTGGTGAAATAGTTTAAACCACTTAATAGGATTATGCTAAGAATCTGAAATATGTTAAATTAATCTTAAAAAAAATTAAACAAAATATTCCGTTTGAAAAAATGCAATTACTTTGTCCTGGTCAGTTTAATTTCTTGACTTCTTTGTGCGGTATGCTAAGAATGGCCGAAATACCAGTCAAGCACCAGTAGGTCGAAGAAACTTCAAATCTATCATATGACTTGCTCTAACGTCTGGCTAGCAATCACGCGATAAAACTAGGGCTGTCCAACTTGATACCCTCAATTCTTAGTTCTCAACAATAAAACTGGCAACCAAACAAAACTGTTCAAAATAAGTAATAATCGATTATCTCGCATATTAATGTAGTTGCCGTTTCACTTAAATACTGGCAAATTGTAAATATACCTTAATGGCCCGAATATAATATGACCCTAACATTTTGAGATGTTCTACATGAAAAATAAATGGTCTAGAATATAATTCGACTTGACATTATGACAGTATCAAGAGGAAAAAACTTAAGGCAATTTTCCGTAATATATCGATGTATCATCAGTAATTGATATATCACAACGTGTATGTCGAAAGCTACGATATTCCTATCAAATTAAAATTGCTGCTCTCCTGTAATTATATTCTTTGTCGCTTTTCAATTTTTAATGTATTATTTAGCTATTTGAATAAAACAAATTTGATAAAAATAGAACAAAACTCGATGTAATTAATAAAAATGGAGCAAAAAAGGTTATATATATATTTTAATTCAATAGATTATCGATATATTGTTGCCAGAACTTCATCATTAATATATCTCGTGAGCTAACGTGATCAGTTATCGTGGACGATTTGAAACTTTTGTAATGTGTGAAATATATTCTTCTTTCTGTTATAAAATCCGCAATTTATTGAATCAATTTTGAATTTATTTGAATTTTTTGATTTGAAAACTTTTGGTGTGTTTAATAAATATATATAATATAAGTCAAGACTTAGATATTATCTTTTATAATTTATACTTCCCATCTACAAAATCAGCCTGCTCGGGACCAGACATCTGATTGACTTCTCAGCAATTAACTTTAATGCACTATTTCTTGGAATTGAGCTGCTCAAACGTCCTAGCAAGCAAATCCACACATCTGCTACATAACTTGTACTTCAGCCATTCTTAGTATCGTTATGCATTATGGACCTTCAGGTTTGGAGACTACCAAGAGTTAATTTGTGAAGCCAAATTATAATCTTACCATTTGTACAGACTTCTCTAGCTCCTGAGGCACAGCAAACGTGGTAAGGGCAGTTGGACCTAGTGGCCAAGCTCCAGCCTTTAAAAACAAATCCAAGTTGTGTACATAATACATCACAAAAAAGGCGAAACAAGTACTGTCTCACAAGACATAAGAGATTCACATCATAAAGACAAGTTTTAAGCTCTATGAACCTTATAATATCCTTGTTTCATTATGATTAATGTATCTCTAAATGTTATAATATCCTTGTTTCATTATGATTAATGTATTTTATAAATTGCAGTTAGTCATTAGCATTTAAAATCCCATAGCAAGATTAAATGAAAATATATTTCGCAAGTTTAATTTTTACAAAATTAGCAAACAGCTCACTAAAATGAATTACAATGATTAGTTATAAGTTGAACCTAATATGGCTTCTTTAACAATCAAATTAATACATGAAAATTAGGGGTGTGTAAGTACTTGAAAATTCAAGTCGAGTTTTAGTAGCTGCTCGAATTCGAAGATTTTTACAAAGCTCAAATAATTTGAGAACTCGGAATTTTCGATTTTTTCTTCAAACATTTCTGTTTTATTAATTTTATTCAATATTAAGATATAATTTCATAGTAAAATAGAGTCCCCCTTAAAATCCTTTTGTCTAGCTAAAAAACTGTACAATTATATTAAACTTAGTTAAAAAGTGATTATAAATATTTTACCAAAAATACTAAAAAATATATCTTTAAGCACTTGTTTATGTATGGATTTATTACAGAAATTCAACTCTAAATATTTCTTGTACAAATATTGCTATATATGTATTATTTGAAAAAAAGAAAAAAAACTTGATAATTTCATTCAAACTCAACTTGAAATGAAAAATGCCTACTCACACACTCCCAAGTGAAAATTATAATAAATAATTATTATATTGAATCCAAGACCACACATGATTTTTAATTGAAACCCAGTAATAATTCTAGACTATAATGTATGCAAATATGTACCTGAAGAACATTAATGGAGAAGTGAATTCCTAGATCCACATTGTCAGTTTTAAGAAAGCTGCTAAATCTATTATTGAGATCTGACGATAAAGAAATATCTGTAAACATACGATGAAGTTTGTTGGTGAACTCGTATCCACATGCTTGCTAGAACAAAACAAGATGATTAAATCCAATTAGTTAAATCTACTTAGAGCATTGGTTATCTATGGCTAAGCACTAACATAGCTGATTAGATTAAGTTACAGAATTAATATGAGTTATTTTAAAAAAAAAGTGCAAATGCGTATTAGTAAATATAATGTTTCCAGCCTATGGCCTAGAGGTCAGTCATGTATTTTCCCACTGTTGGAAGCTGTGCTTGTCGTAGCTTCATATGCCTTATAATCTATCTTAAGAATGGAACAGGCACAACACCCAGGCCTCGGCCATTAATTATTCAATGTGGAAGGGTAATCCCATATTTCCATCAATGATAAATATTTGGCCATGCCAGGAATCAAAACTGGGACCCTTAGCTCAGTAGGCGGACACGCCTCTGATTGAATTACAGGCGTCTAACCTTTTATTTTAGAATATGAAATCAAAATAATTCATTAAAAAAAATTCTGTTACCCTTAAAATTAAGAAAAAACTATCTTGATTGTTTTTAATAGTCTTATACTAAGACACGTTTGTGTAGTCAGTTTTCTGTATTTTATTTTAAATCAGAGATTATTACAAGAAACATTTAAAATTGCATGTTGATACAGACACACACACCTCAATACCACTGAATTTAATCCAGACATGGCAAGTTTAATTTGGAACGCCTTAAATGTGATGGGTTTTCTATAATGTGGTTTCTACTTTTATTTTCAAACAAATGTTGGTGTGAAATTTTCCAAAATTCACTCTCTTTACCCTTTACTTCTTTTGGATAAATTTAGTAACTGGTAGAATTGGTATGAGCGTATTAAAACATATACAGAAAGGAATAACCTTTATTCCACTTCAGTGGTCATTAGATCCATTGTGTCACTCTCACAATAGACTAGATGATGAAGATGAAGTTGGGGTTCGAATCCTGACAAAATGCATCGAGGATGAATTTTATTAAATGGTTTCCCACTCTCCCTTAATACAAATGTGGATGTATTTTCTGTAGGCCTATATTTTACCTACCTTATACCTAGCTCATAAGTGTAACTTTAAATTAATGGAAATTACCAAACAGGTAGTAAGCCATGGTGCGCAGAGACACAACAGCGTTATATTTTAAGATTTATTAGCAAAAGTGCCTGATACACTACTGAGTAGAGGTGTGGAGATGACATGGCAAGTCTTCGACTATGATTCCTCTATTTATCTCCTGTCCAAATTAGACTCCTTCAGAAATGGCTAATGTATATTTTAAATAATTTAGTTTACTCTTGTAAACTGCACCAATACAGATTACTTCGTGGGAAGCTTATTTGACATTGTGAGTTTATATTCCAAAATTACAAATAATCTTCCTAATAAAAAAAAGTATAAACTCACTATAAAGTTAAAATTAAATATTTACCATATATTGTTTTGATACCTGAGTAGGTACATTTTTACAGACTCCACCCAAAATAGCTTACGACTCAAGACTTCACAGCCCTGTTACCGAGAACTACTCACCATATCATGGACGAGTGAAAACTATCTTAATGCACACTTACCTTAAGTCTATTTATCATGGCCTCCTCAGCATCCATAGACTGACTTTGCTGGTGAATCAAACGCTTAGCCAACATTCGAGAATAAAACTTTTGAAATACGTCCTTGTCATCGATATATTTAAATATTGTGATGGACTGGGACAGCCGCTCATCCACCTCTGTCTCAGACATACCCTTAGAAGATTTCTTCAATAGAGCATCACAATACTTAGCTAGCTGAAACAATTTAACATACAATATATGATAGATTATTATTATTATTATTATTATTATTATTTAGCACCGTGTCTTACTACCTGTTCGGGTTATACGCTTTAAGTACTAATTACACTAATGGATTAGGAATTAGGAAGGTTGAATTAGAGGAAGTGAACCCGCATTTGCGTGAAGGGAGAGTGGAAAACCGTTTAGGAAAAACCACCCCCAGTTCACCCGATCGAGATTCAAACCTCGATCTCCCCGTCCTCAGCAGTCGAGCTCAACACGACTAGCGCGTTAGCCAACTACGCCACTGAGGCAGGTAATATATGATAGAAAAAGATTTGGTTTAATATCATGATTTTTGTCACCTCAGTGATTACACGACTATAGCAACCGTATATTTGATTCAAAAATCTCAACTTAATTAAACTAGCATTAGTAGATGTGTGGACTTAATGTCAAACTTGTCTCTTTTGAACATAATTGATCCAGATATAGAGATTTTAGGTGTAAAAATAAATAAATATATTATATCCAACAATATATTAATTTCAATAATTATATTCATTCATATAATTGATCTCAGTGTATTTACAAATGTTACAAAATATATTTAAAGGTTATGCTTGGTTTTTACAAGTGTTTAAAAATCATCTCTTAAAATTATATATAACAATGATAATAAAATGTATAATTTTACAACAAAATCAAAAAAGTACCACCATATAAAAGTGATTTCTATGGAATAAATAAAATTTAAAAACAAACATATATAAAAGGGAATAATAATAATGATAATAATAATGATAGTAAAATTAATAAAAAATGCGAGTTTTAAAAAACAAAACAGTTTGACCCAACACATTTCTTTTGCTTTACAATACAAACTATTTACCATTTCTGGAGAGCGACAGGGAGTCTTAGGTGTTGGCCTGTGATTAATAACGGACGAGCAAGCTTTATCCAACGCCCCCACAAAGCTCTGATCATCTGCAAACACTATGCTTATCATTTCTCGATACTTCTTGTACACAGTTAGCATATTTTCCACAAATTGCATGTGTACCTAAAACAAAATAGAAGATTATACAGATTCCCATTTGTAGAGATAATGTTAGAAAAACAATTGTGTGAATCACAAAATGTGTGTGGTATTATTAGCCAAACAAGAGTTGAGCGATAATACGAATATTATTTTAATGACCAGTGAACATAACAATCAGGTCAAGTTTGTCATAAATGTTTATTTCATGTATAAAATGACATACATCTAATTTAACCACCTTAAGCCATGTTTGCGGTTAATTACTGTATCTGGGGGGAAAAAAAGCTGTGGAAACATTTCACGAGTAATTGTAATTAGGGAAATTAGGTTAGTTAATTTTAAATATTAATTTATTAAAGTTGCATTAAAAAAATCATATTGTTTATGTTAATATTGTTTTACAGGTGTTTAACAAGAGTGAGGTTATTAGTACTTGGACACTTATAATAAACTTCTAACTACTCATAATTACCCTAGTAAGGGCCGGTCTTGTCACTACCGCATAAATATTGCTATCGGGAGGTTAAAGTTAGCTACCAGTTAAAGATTTCAGCCACTTAAATATTTTACACATATTATGAACTGAATTTATCTGCCTAATAGCTCTCTGTAGGATAAATGTATTTTTATGCAGAAAAGGCAAGGTTGGTACTGTTTTTACTGGTGCACGCATGCGTATAGGCCCTGATGCTACCGCTACAACCTAGTGAGTGGTGAGAGAGCTCAACATTTGTTAAATAATGGTGGCTAAACAAGTGCGAGGAAACAGATGGTGCGACGTAAGTGCGGAAGCTAAGTTGTCTTGAAAGTACTAAGTTCGGTGTCTGCCAAAATGTGGGCAATAATTTGGTACAACATTTACAAAATTGCATTTATTTTACTTATATTTAAACAATTTATTCTTATATACTAAAACGCTACAAATACCCGGGCCTGTGCTTACTAAACACATGAATCAAGATGTCAACCTAAATACAGATAATGATAGGTGAAACCTCATTAAAAACAACGTGTCACTATGGAAACAACCATTTTAACTCTCAGATAAAAGATATCAGGTACTTAAACCTCCCGATAAAAATGTGATGGATAAAAACATTTGATCTGGCAGATAAATGCTATCATGCAGTCATAAGATGCACTTTTAACTTATCCACCAGATAAAAATATTTATCTACCAGATTAATATTTATCTAGACTTAGTAGAGAATTCTAAAAGAATTTAATTCATTATAAGATTTTTGAACAAACTATGTTAACCAATATATTGTCATAAAAACTGTTTTACCTAGTTACCTAAGTGTTCAAACCTACAAACCTCTGAAATACAAAATTCACTCGACAAATTAGTAACTTGCTTTGGGGTTCTATTTGAGAGTGCTTGTGTCTTGCTCAGAGAGGTGTCATTTACACGTGTTATCCAAAGACCATGTTCTCTAATGATGCTCACTACTAAATGTACTCACATTGTCCCCTTTAAGACCAATAACCGCCTCTATACCCTGTGTCTTGATATGCTCCATAATCTCTGTTATAAGCACGGAGATTCCATCATTGACTAGTCTTAGCAACTGAAACATGTTGTTGAGGTCTTTGTTTCGTTCTTGCTGCACCATCGGCTTACATTCACCATGAAGAAAGGACAGATGGTCTGCGACCATGTGCTTTACACACCTCGCCTTCACTTTGCACATAGAACTGAAACAAACAATTTTACTATTATAAATGATTTGCTTGAAAAGTCGTTGAAACTAAAGGTTAATTATACAATACACTTGGCTAAAATTGGCTTGCAGCGAACTTAATTTTGCAATTAAATTGGTTTGAAATTTAAATATGTACAGGTTTTATTGAAACTTTAATAAATTTAAATTTAGAATAGTTTAAAAAAACTCATTGCAAAACAAAGGGTATAAAGATGATTAGACAGTGTGAATTTTACTGTCAGCTTATTTATATAATTTGGCTATCTTAGTCGATATATTTAACTTATGAAATTATAAAGTGTTGACTATAAAATTAAATATGAATAAATGGGTCATTCTAGAACAAAAAAAGGGTCCTTTTCATATCACAAGGATATTGTGACAAAATCAACTATTAAAATATGGCTTTTTTGGTGTTTTTTGTACTAGGCAACTGATTTGCCAATATTATTTATGCTTTATTATGAAAAAGTTATATATATTTTTTTTTTTACGCTGAACATGTATCCCTCCGTTACATGTCACAGGCCATTTATTTTTGTTTCCTGTTAAAATTACTATTGTTTAAATAATAAATAAAATTATAAGGTTGATAATGTATTAAATGCTATAACAATTCTGTTTTATACAGCTATATTTCTGAATTTAAAAATAATTATAATATGTGGTTGTAATCAAGCAAATTTCTTACAAAGTTGTGTATAACCTCCGTTCCAAATTGAAATTTCTTTAAATTATACAACGAGGTAGCAGCACTGGTTTCATACTCAATTGAACATTAGTGAGGAAGCCATTTTGTGGTTATCTCATGTGTTGTTTAGGCTGACAGTTATGATTTATAAAGATTAATATTAATTGTTTGTAAGATTTATTTGGTTGGTCATATACTTTGTGTATCTTTTGTTCATTATTTAAAAAGGTAATAGTGATAATTATTCTTAGACACATAATTATGGATGCTTCATATTTAGATGCCACACTGTTTGGAATTCCAAAGCAGTTAGTTAACCTAACCACAAAATATAATATTTTACACAATTATAATTCTGAAACTGTGTTCTCCGTTACAAAATAGATGTAACAGAGTATACAAGTAAAATAATGGAGGATACACATTTTCTAACTAGCCTATGTTAAAGTTGTGCTTGCAGAATAAATGTAAGCCTGAATTAATTGAAGAACTTTCTATTTATAGGCCAATTTAACAAAACTAAGGACATACATGTATTTGCAATTTGCAATATACCATATTTTTATTTTTAAAAGTATTTCCAAAAGCAGGTACATTATTTTTATTTAGGATAAAAGAAGAATTTAGGCCAATACAAAAAGTTTTATTTTTAAATTTATATGAATGTAGGCCTTTAAATTATAAAACTACTAAATATGAATGCCACTATGTTATTCATATGAGTCATAAGCCTACTATATGTTTATGTTACTGAGCTTAAACATGATTTCTTTATCACTAGGCTTACATTAAATAAATAAACCCCCCTCAAAATATTTAAACATGGTTTTATGATAGAGAATTGGTATACAATTTAGAATAAGTGTCTGAATATACATATATATACATTTTTTTGGTAGAAAATGTTATTTTCACATTTTCTCTATTATGTTAAGTCGGGCTAAGGTATTGTACTTTTTTTTTTTGCAGGCAGAAGGTGAAATGGTTTGGTAGTTTTACCATTATTGCCACTATTTTCAAATTCAAACTAGTAATACTGATGTAGTTAGTTTAAGATTAAAATGGTAAAAAGAAGCTCTCAGATAAGTGCAAAAGAGATAATGTGAAAATACAGAGAGAAAATTAAATCTAATCCACAGCTCTATGAGGAAATGAAAAGGAAAGAACGTGAAAGATATGAAAAGCATGTGGAAGAAGGAAAAATAAAAAGATTCAAGTACCATTATGACTGATCGCAAAACTAGAAAAATCTGAGCCAATGTAAAATAATGAAATCAGTTGGAACACAAGGCAATATGATGCTTCCTGCTTTTATAACACAAGGCAATATGGTGCTTCCTGCATTTATAGTTTGCTTTAAGTATTACCCACCTATGATGAAGAAATTTATTGCTACGTAGCCTTTCCTCTTCCAATCTCTGAGTGACACACTCCAGGTACTGAGAGATGTTGCATTCTTGAAGTAATCTGCTTGCCTCCCGTTTGTAAAACTCCCCACTAGACTCAAGGTAAGGTTCCTCAAATATCTTCTGATATAACTATAGCAAACACACAAATGAATTGGGATGTTCATAAGACTATTCTAGTCTAACAATAAAACATTATCAAAATTTAATGTATAAATTATGTTCACTAATTTTTCAACAATTTTTAATTTTTTCAAAGCGACCATTTTTAATATGTATTTTGTGTTCTGGCCTCAATTAAAGACTTTTTTGGGAGAGCAGCCAAGGGGCACCATTTAAGTTAAAAGTGTTTTGCAAATTCTCAAACTAACATAACACCTTACATTATTTTGAAAACAACCAAAATCTTTGAGCTATAGTGAGCATGGTTCTAGATTGACACTATAGCAAACTATTTGTTTGAAAATTGGAACTTTGAAATAATTCATTATGACATGATAAGTTCAAACTTTTAACAAAAATGACAACATGCATTTAGAGCATAAATTTAAATTGAAATAAGGAATGACTACTTTAAAAAAAAAGCTTGTCATTGTGGGGGTACAGGGTGTAAATGATTTCTATTACTTATATTAATTTGTCTGAAAAATTAAAAAATAAAAGCTTATAGGTACCTTCAAATTGTTCTTCTTTTTATATTCTTCCACACTAACAAATGAGTCAATTACCCCCTTAAGGACATATGTCAAGTTGTTATTGGAATCACTTAAACGATATTCATGAATTCCTTGAAGTAACAAAAACACTAACTTTTCCTTCAATGGTTCAATCATATTTTGTTTCCAAATTTCAAGACCTGAAACAAAAACAATTTCACTTTCAAACCTTTTTGCACTAACATTCATATTTATTAGGAATATACCCATACATTTTCTTAAGGCCAACCATTGAATTTTTTAAATAAATTGATATAGGCCTATATATAAAATATCCACTGTGGGGTCTTAACTTCAGCAAGCTAATTACTGCACTGTGAAGTATTGTATACAGGATAGTTATGACTAATGAATTAGTAAGATATGTATCTTAAAAGCTGAATTATAGAATACGCAGATGAAATTAAATAAGTGAATCGTAGGCCTTCTGTACCATATGCACGCACAGTCAAAGACAACCACTGGGATAGTCCATGTAACGACCCTCCACCCCCAATTCACGGTTCAGAAAGGGTGCAAAGTACCTTAGTTAATTCTAAGTACAATAGTCCCATGACTTCTTTGGTGCTGACTGACAACTGACGGCTTTGAAAAGTTACCAGACCAAATTATGTATCCCTACACCAAACTATATGATCAGCAAAAACATGTGTTTAGCAGCTATCACTTCTGACAGTCAAAATTTAGGTATATACCTAACTGTTGACTGACAGAAGTTAGCCGTGAGCTGTCAGTCAACACCAAAGAAACTTTCCTTATAGTAAAAAAGGCAGAACTGCTCACGTTTCATGCGAGACAACGGCATTCTTGACATTCCTACAATCAAATATAGATAGAATAGACTTGTGTATTCAATTTTTATCCACTGTTTAGCAATTGTTATGCATCTTTAGAAGTGTGTGTGTGTGTTCGTTATTGAAAAAAAAACTGTTATTGGGAGGTTGTTTCCCTGTAAGAACCCATATTATTTTGCTTAAAAAAATTTAAAATATCAGCAATATAGAAGAATCTGCTACTCAGAGATGTCCGTTTAGGGAGATTTTACTATATATCGACATAGAGTAAGTTTAAAAAGCTATTTATTAAGAAAGAATGAGGATTATTAAAAGGAACAGATATGCACCAGTGGAAACACATACAAAGATGACATTTTAGCCTTGTCTCTTTCTCCACTGACAGCGAGTTCAGGTGTACCGAGACTTTTTTTTCTAAATGGTTCGCCAATCTCCTTTCGCGCAAATGTTGGTACATTTCATTATAAGTTGAAAGGATTCAGCACTACTCTATTAGTGTAACTATGTGAAAAGCTTGAATGGGCAGTAATACCTGAAGCACAAAAGAATTAATCAAGGTTTTCAACCAACATTGAGAGATTCACTTAAATTTATTATTGATTATTAAATAAATAAAAGTGACAGTAAAATAAGTTTATTTTTCCCACCTTTTTTTAATCAGAGATCTGAAATTCTTTTAATTAAAAGAATTGTTAAATACAATGAACTGACAAAGAAAATGGGAGAAGTTAAAAATCATAAAAACGTGTTTAATTAAAACACATGGGATTATTATTTGTACTTCGAATAATTGGGAACAAAACCATTTTGAACAAGTTAATTGAACAAGAGTCAAAGGAAAAACAACTATACCAATATGCGTGTATGTGAGTAGTTCATAAATAATAATTTTAATAAAGACTTTTCAATGTGATAAGTAAATGTGAACAAACCTAGTTCTCCAATCTCCATTTGTTCTTCTGAGTCAGGGGAGAGATTTCCATAAATTATTTCTGCGTCAGATAGTTTCTGTTTTTTAATGTGCTGCTGGTTCAAATATCTGAAACATTATTGATAGTTATGCTCATTTCTATCAGCTGCTGATTCATAAAACTTAGTATTTTTAAAATATTACATATCTAATTTTTCAACTTTAAATATTACCACCTGCAGCAAATGTTGTACAACATTAAAAGTTAACCAATAGTTACTAAAGCATGTTTATGTTGTGATTTAAAGATATATCTGGAAGCTACACTGTATTATTGACTTTTCAAAGATAAGATACTAAAGGGGTTTACCGTGTTTCTCATCTTATCAAAGGTAATCAAGGGGTTACACTATGTGTAACTTATCAAATACACTTAAAGGTGATATACTATATGTAAATAACAAAAGTGCTCAAGGAGGCTTTATCCAAATGGTCTTAAAGGTACTTGAAACGATCCTACCGTTGTAGACTTGATAAATTCACAATTCCCATGCACTTCTGATACAAGACTGCATTAGACTATTCAAACAACAACAAACCTCGCTAGATATTTCATACGGCAGTGCTACTAAGTACCTATGATTTTAGATACTATATTAGGTGCTATCTATCATCCCTAATGAAAATGAACACAATGTTTAAAATGGGTACTTTTTTAAATGTTGTTTGTATCAACTGTCTTCCCTTTGTTTAAAAAAAATCAATGCATACCCAAGAATCAATTTGCCACTCTTCGATGTAGTGTTGTAGTTTATTAATTAATGATGTTTTTGATATACTCAACTAATTTATAATCTAAAACGTGTCTGCTTTAGCAATCCATATAGTTTAAAATAGTGGGTAACAAAATTTAAGAGCTCTAAAATATGAAAAGAGAAAAATAAGACAGTCGCCAGTAAAACACAGCTCCAAGGATGTGTCGATAACGTATTGCTTTCGTCCTAGGACTACAAAGTGTGAGACGTGCATCGGCACTCTTGGTGACAATTCAGACAGGTTCACACTTGTTCACGTCCTTGCCAATACAGCTTGACAGAGGTGCATGTTAAGGTGACAATACAGAGGTTTTGGATACAGCCTTTGAAGTGTCTACTAAGGATATATGATCATATTGAACAGTTTTATTGGACATAACAATTTTAAAATCAATATACTGAACAAATTGAGCAATTTTATTTATTTTAACAATTTTAAAATTAATATACTAGCTTAAAAGATAATTTAAGGTATGCTATGTATAGTAATTTGTTTTAGCATTTAATACAACAAAAAATATTTGATTTTAAATTCCACATTTTAATTTGAACAAAACAAGTAGGGGCCTACTTCTTTTTGTTGTACACTAAGCCAATAGTCCAATTATAAGCAATATGAATTTTTTGACCTACAATTATAAATATCTAAATCCCTCTTACAGATAAAGTCGATGTAAGTAGTTGATTCCCCGACTGTACTTCATCCAGGTGTCATGATAACATTTCAGCAAATTGCTCTCTCCTGTTGCCTGTACTTTGTCTAACAAAGACAGCACATGGGTATGAAGGAACTCCTTGGTTTGTTTATACAAATGGTCAGCGAGAGGCTCCGGATATGCTACGCACAGTGAGTAAACGTCACTGTAAAAGTAAACAAAAAATACTGTACTGTGTACTTACAAGTGTTACATGATATAAAATAAATTAGTATGAGAAAGTAACAGTAAGAAGAAGAAAAAAATCCTGGTACAACATACAAATTGGGTGTGGAAATTCATCAAAAGAGATTAATATATCAGTTTTAATTTCTCTTGATCACCGCTTAATAGCAGCAATACAATAACAGTAGGTACAAATGAGACCCCTTAAAACAAAGAACATTAAAAAAAAATCAACTTTCAAGGTCAAAAATACAGCTTTTGAAAAAAAGATTTTGGGAATAGATGGGGCTATTTTATATTAATAGCCAATATAATCTAGCTCTAATTGATGAAGCAGCAGTAATTGGTCGATTCCAACACAACGTTGTCCTAACTACAATTTATTTTACTCTTGACTGAGTATAATTTTTGTTTTAGTCAATTATTTAAATACAAAGAAGCAAAGCCAATGAAGGTATGAACCAGAAATTTCTCAGAAGTATTATTCATAAACTTAGGCTACTAAAAATGTGCCAACTCTATCTTTTAAGCCAAATTCACATGTATTACAAGATTAATTAAAAAGTTGATTGAATATGAGAAGGCTATGTAGGCCTAATTTTTTTAAAGAAAATTTACCTGAAGCGGTCATTCCAGATACCTCGAGGAACATGAGCTAGTGTTATGACATCTTTAACTGTTTCCTGAAGAACATTCCAAGTCTCATTGAAGTTCACCTTTTTTGGCTTCAAAGACATAGCGAGATGGAATCAAAAAGCTATCTGAAAGTTTAAAAAAGTTACTTGGCTTATTGAAAGTAAGCTTGCTCAAGTATTTAAGACGCTCGTCAGTAAATGAAAAACTAGCCTTAAAATCAATTAAATTAGCCTATATAAGAAAAACTATACTAAATAAATTTTCATTTATGATTATGAAATTCAGGCTACCTCATAAAATCTTATCTTTTGAGTTGTTTTTTGTGAGTGCATAAATCAACTAGGCCTATTTTTATTGGTAAAATAATATGAAATTTTTAAACAAATATCGTAATTATCTAGTGTAGTAACTTCTTGATATTAAAATAACAGCACAAGTGAAAAAAAAGATATAATAATAATTTAAACTCTAGAAATCAGGTTATTAAACTCTAGAAATCAGGGAGTGTCACAGGAATGGGAAGTTATGTCATAAATAACCTGTTCCTATACGCAAATAAACAACACCATTACAACTACTGTACATGATGGAATCTTTAATACGGAGTTACTTACTAGTGATTAGTGAAAAATGTTTTGCAATTGTAATGATTTAAATAACTTACATTATAATGTAGGCTATTCTATTAATATTCTGTGCCACCATCATATAAATTGATAACAATAAAAAAGGAAGTTATATAACATGAAGGCCTGCATTAATAAAAATGGTTTATGGTGACAAAAACACTCCTACAAAATGTTAGTAATAATAATTAGATATATTGGCTAGTACTTGGCATTTCAATTTTAAAAGTTTTACTTTATTGGATCTTACAATAATAAGTTTACGAACATAATGAAAACGATTTGTTCACATTTAATGATGTTACTGATTACCATACTTTAATTTTGACCATTATTTCCTTCCATGCAAGATTCATCCGTGACAACTTTGCAGGAAAACAACTAAACCTTTGAAGGTGACTTATGTTTTGTTAGATTGGGTAAGTATGTAACACATAAAATACAAAGTTATGTCTCAAATAAAATAACTAGATGTGTTTTTGTGTAGACCTATGCATATTATTGCTATTGATGAGGTCAAGGCTTTAAACACTATGTTGAAGAATATGGTGAGGAGCTAAAATATTGAGCGGGAATGGACTATTTCTTTCCTAAGACATTTTGCCAAACGTATTAACTTATGTTAATGTCGTTTTGATGTGTATACTGAAATTTATAATGATTGACGGTAGGTACTGAGTGTTTGATTAGTAACAAACCCTTTTTTCAAAATAAGTTTTGGGTTTTATATAGCTAGGCCTACTTAACCAAATCTATTTTACAAGTTCAATTCCATCTGGAAAGAAGACTCATTTTTCTTTATGTGCTTTGCATTTTACTACCAGTCTTAGCTATCCACATATTTACATTGTTCGGGTGATAACAATGTACCTACATTTCCATGGAGGATGAGTGGGAAACCATTTGGAAAATGTGTATCAGTGAATTGCAATAAAATTGTACTATACCTTTAGTTAATAAAATATTTCATACATATTTATTTATAGACTCCCAAGGGGGGGNAATTTCCGGGTTTGGCTGGGCCCCCCCCCCCCCCCCCACTCTGAACCCAGCTTTCTAAGCCCTCAAGTTATGTACCAGTATTTATGATTGAAATAGTAGGTCTATGATTTAAGTTTTGCCAGCCAAAATTACTTTGATTTAATAAGTTCCTTATAGTCCTACTAAGCCCGTGTCCTTTTCATTACATTCATTAAAGGCTTGCTACCTTATGGATGACAAATTTAATAAAAGGAAAACTGGCAAAATTGACTAAATTCTTTAGAAATTATCGCCAGGCCTTTTCCAATTAGTTAAATGATAATATTTAGCTAGTTTATTATTTCATGAATATAATTGGAATACTCAAAACAATACTACTACATGAATTTTGATTTGGTATTATTTCTTTACGAAATGAAAATTCTTAAGTATGATAACATTTATTGGCTGATATAAATTGCGACAAAAATTATCGTTAATTTTTAAATAAATGTATATAGTTGAAAAAATATATAGCTATACTAAATTCTAATTTAAATATAAATTTAAATCATGCAATATTTTTTTATCAACTCTCATTTAAACAAATTGAGCAAGGATTCTAAAAATAAGCAGGGCACTTATAGATAAAGTGACAATATTTTTGAATATATAAACTAATAAAACCTAATTTTGATTGACTCAATTATTTTAACTGAAAGCTAATTGGTAATAACAACTGATACATACTTGTAAATTATGGAAAAAAATAAAACATAAGCTTACCTATGTCATTATCAATTAAAAACCAAAAGAAGATGTACAATGTATTACAACATATATAATATCAGTGAAAATGAGGTTAACATAGTTTATTAAATAAATATTAAATTATTTTGGCAAGTAAATATATACAAAAGCTTGGCTAATTCAATATAAATTTCGAAACCTACACAATTATTATAAGACAAATACCTTTATTCAGACATTTTTTATATCACAGATCATATGTTTTAACCTTAAATTAGTGCCAACAAAAACAAAATATTTATCAAACGGATTTTAGGAGAGCTATATTATAAACTTTACTAAAGAGCTCAACACTAACAATTGTGCGTCAAAGAATTTGTCTTCTAAAAATAAATAGATAGTTATTCTATCTTATCAATCGTATTTTAAAATATTTACTGAAATTTTATTCCATTGATATTTAAGATGAAACCGACAAGGCGCGTAAGTAAATTACCTTAGTTGTTTATATAGTAATATTTATAAACATTGAGAATGAATCCTTTATTTATTGAACATTCTTATTGTAACTTGCCACTAAAATAAATATAGCTGATTTTATCTGGAAATAATTTTACTGGGATGGACACTGTTGAAAACTGAAGCCACAATCCAACTAGGAATTAGTGAAATTTATGGCTGGCACATCTTAGCGTTAGATATTAAAATAGAAATGTGTTAATAGAAAAGATGTTATGTTGACCTATTTAGCGCGAATAATATTTCCATAGGAGTCCGCAGTTGACTACAGTGCCACCCTGGTTATATGGCTGTGTGCTACTCCAAGTATAAAATTTGTTAAGGGTAATGTAAAGGCGTTACGATTGACGTCTACTATGCGGGCGAGATTACTAATTAACAAACAAAGGGCTTATAAGATTGTCGCCCAGGGTCTAGATATCTCAGAAGCCTTTCTTACTCCCCAATGGTAACTTTTATAAGTTTTTTTTAAATTATTAGTAGCCACCTATGTTTTATAATTGAAAAATGCACACTCATTAGCTAACTTTTCGGTTATTTTAATTATTTATTACTAGACACTATATTTAGGGCCATAGTAAATAAAAATAAAATATTTTGTTTGTTTTGTTTATAAGTCTTATTTATTTTTGAACATCCTTATAAACATCTATATAAACACATACACACAATAGAAAAAACAGCAAATACCAGCCTCACAGCGCTCTTTTACGATGAGTGCTACAGAACATTGTGGACACTTAGAAGTAATCGATAAGATTGTAATTGATGTAAAAAATGATTTAATAGTTTAACTTCACCGTTGTATTTTAGCAGCACGCTTTTTGAGCTCGGCACAACTTAATTTTCTACTCATATTTAAAGATTAAAACTTGGAAACTATTCACTTAAACATACATAGAATCAATAAAAAAGAGGTTATATTATGCATGAAACACTGAACAGCAAGTGTGGAAATGAAATGTTAACATTGAGGATGAAACGCCAAGGAATGGACAGACGAGAATTAATGTGACTAAGGATTAGTTTGCAAATTACTACACTAGAATGTGTGGATGGCCGTAAATCGACTGTAATTTACGCATTTCGCATTTTTACAAGCAGAATTAATGCAACAAAAATAATAGTGTAATTTTTATCACTTTTTAATTCTTGTATAAATAATATAAATATTTTTCTTCTTAAAAAATTGGTCCTCTCACGCGCCTCCTAAAGCCTGGCACCCTGGGCATTTGCCCAGTCTGCCCATTTATAAACCGGGGCATGCTATTTAATATTAACCCCTATTTAATTTCAAAAAGTAAGATGATGGATTGAATCTGTGAAAAGAACACAGCAACTTACACACACGTTTCATATTCACCAACATTGTATTTTGTTTATATAATATAAATCTGTTATTGACAAAATGGTACGTAAGTTGGTACATTCTTTAGTACTTTCAATGTGAGTCCTACCCAGTGGCGGATTTACTCATAGGCCTAAAAGGCACGTGCCTACGGTGTTAGATTTTAGGGGCAGCAAACTTTGAATGTTGAAAAAAAAAATCTACTAGTTAAAATAATTTAATGGCTTCATCGTGTGTGTGATTGCTGTGGTTTGCTGTATCTGCGTACCAACATGAAAGATTATCGCCTTAATTCATTAACAATCGTCTCAATTGAAGATCGCTTATTGTAAAAAAGGGATTTGTCTGGCATCATCGACCAGTTCGCTCAGCAGAAATCAAGACGAAAGATATTATAGACTATTTTCTTATTGTGTACATGCTAATATGTTTTCTGTATTAAAATGTTCTACAGTCTACTTAAGCATACTTTATATTGATAAATTATAAAACAAGTCTTTGCTTAGATTCTTACTACTTTTAAACCCTCACTATAATAAATAATAAAATAATGTAAGCAGTTTTTATTTGTCATTCCACAGATAGCCCTTGTGTATAACTGTATATGGTATGTATATATCTGCGAAGGGGGAAAACAGGAATTTAGAAGGTTATAAATTAAGGTAGGAAATTTGGGCTGCCTATGGGGTGGCAGAGTCGTGAATACACCCCTGGTACTACCATACTATTTACTATTAATAATAGCCATAGTTTTATACTAGGCCTAATTTTACTAAGAGCATTTGAACAGGCCTAGGTTTATCTACCTACTTAGCCTATGATAATGTATGAGTATGAGTAAAATAAACTTAATTGGCCATAATAGGTAATGCTTTAAGAAAATGAAATTGAATGTGAAAATATATATTATATTTATTCTGTTGTTGGGTCCTCCCGTCCTCCAACTGCGTCCCGATTCTGGATTACCCCCGCCTTTTATACCCTTGCACCTGGGATTGGCTCAATGTATCTGACGGAAGGTCCGAAAGGACGAGCCGAAGGGCGGAAGGGTTACTCGGGCTGAAGCCCAATTTATTGTAAAAACAAATGATACAATAAACATGATTTTTATTTACAATAAGGTAAGCCTAAGCACTTGATTAGTATTCTAGATCCCGCGGAGTCCTTTCCTCTTAGCACCCAGGGCACCTGCAGTTCAAGATGTAGCCACGTCCACCATTTCTTCATTTGTTATTCCGTCGTCCCCGGCCTCGGGGTGCCCGAGGCTGTGGACGGTCGCGATAGATGATCTGCGCAGGTGGTGATGGCTGGTAGTTCGCTGCAGAGCCGTCGTCCCCCGAAACCGCTATTACCTCGCCCCAGGATTTAGTTGTAGCGAGGTAGATCAGGTTCAGCCGATGCAGGAGCTTTTCTCTGGCTGCCACTGGGATCTCCACGTAGTGTGCCATCATTCCTGTTAGGAACTTGGCCTTGTGCGAGTCTCATCCTGGTGGAAGCTCTAGTAGTCTCGCCTTCATGGCCAAACCCAGCCATAGGGCTAGTGCATCTGTGGCTGCAAGTTGAGGAGTGGAGACTGTCCCTGACGATGCCCAAGCTTCTGCCGGTTGCGGCGTCCTTGATTTCGATGTCTGCTGGATGTGCGCCGTAGAAGGATTGGTCACTCCAGCATTGGGCGTCTGGACACTCTGACTTACAGCACCAAAGTGGTCGGAGATTTGCCGGAAGCGTTCTTCCATCGACGCTAACGTGTCTTGAAGGGTCCGTAGTTATTCTGTGATGTCCGGGTTCGTCATTTCCCTGGGATGAAGGTGTTTGTAGGTTGTCCGTGGAGCCTGAGCAGCGAGTCTGGTTACGTATCCAAAATCCGGTTGTGATAACAACTCTGGTGTTGCTATTGAGGATGGAGATGGAAATCCCTCGCGTGCTTCGCTGTCCGATTTCTCCGGTGTTCGGTCTGGTGTCGTCGATTCTGGGTCTGACAATAAAACTCTTTATGCATAAATTTTAAACAAAATTATTCAAATATTCTTAGCAAATTTCTCATTTTCAAAAATAAGTTGTTGCGTCATAATATCATTTAACAGGTTTAATGAGGTAAAATATTTAGGAACAATTTTAACTAACAGTAATGGTATTAGATTGGAAATTAGGAAAATAATACAGTTGGGAGGGAAATGCAAGCTATTACTTGGTCAGGAAGTTGTCATCTCGCCTGCTGCCCGAATGTAAAATTCAGAATATACAAAACAATCTTACTGCAACACCCCCCCCCCCTTTAATATCTATAAGGTGAGAGAGGCAGTAAATCNTAGAAAGATATTTGGTCCAAGCTTCTTGGTAATGGAAGAGGTTTCATAATTATGAGTTACATACTCTGTACTCATCACAATACATTGTTAGGATAACCATTTCATGTAAGTCATTACATTACTAATATATTATTGTTCTCTATGGGTATGACACATGGTCTCTTACCTTACATGAGGGAAAAAATGTATGGTGTTAGAAAACAAGTTGCTTAGAAAGATATTTGGTCCAAGCTTCTTGGTAATGGAAGAGGTTTCATAATTATGAGTTACATACTCTGTACTCATCACAATACATTGTTAGGATAACCATTTCATGTAAGTCATTACATTACTAATATATTATTGTTCTCTATGGGTATGACACATGGTCTCTTACCTTACATGAGGGAAAAAATGTATGGTGTTAGAAAACAAGTTGCTTAGAAAGATATTTGGTCCAAGCTTCTTGGTAATGGAAGAGGTTTCATAATTATGAGTTACATACTCTGTACTCATCACAATACATTGTTAGGATAACCATTTCATGTAAGTCATTACATTACTAATATATTATTGTTCTCTATGGGTATGACACATGGTCTCTTACCTTACATGAGGGAAAAAATGTATGGTGTTAGAAAACAAGTTGCTTAGAAAGATATTTGGTCCAAGCTTCTTGGTAATGGAAGAGGTTTCATAATTATGAGTTACATACTCTGTACTCATCACAATACATTGTTAGGATAACCATTTCATGTAAGTCATTACATTACTAATATATTATTGTTCTCTATGGGTATGACACATGGTCTCTTACCTTACATGAGGGAAAAAATGTATGGTGTTAGAAAACAAGTTGCTTAGAAAGATATTTGGTCCAAGCTTCTTGGTAATGGAAGAGGTTTCATAATTATGAGTTACATACTCTGTACTCATCACAATACATTGTTAGGATAACCATTTCATGTAAGTCATTACATTACTAATATATTATTGTTCTCTATGGGTATGACACATGGTCTCTTACCTTACATGAGGGAAAAAATGTATGGTGTTAGAAAACAAGTTGCTTAGAAAGATATTTGGTCCAAGCTTCTTGGTAATGGAAGAGGTTTCATAATTATGAGTTACATACTCTGTACTCATCACAATACATTGTTAGGATAACCATTTCATGTAAGTCATTACATTACTAATATATTATTGTTCTCTATGGGTATGACACATGGTCTCTTACCTTACATGAGGGAAAAAATGTATGGTGTTAGAAAACAAGTTGCTTAGAAAGATATTTGGTCCAAGCTTCTTGGTAATGGAAGAGGTTTCATAATTATGAGTTACATACTCTGTACTCATCACAATACATTGTTAGGATAACCATTTCATGTAAGTCATTACATTACTAATATATTATTGTTCTCTATGGGTATGACACATGGTCTCTTACCTTACATGAGGGAAAAAATGTATGGTGTTAGAAAACAAGTTGCTTAGAAAGATATTTGGTCCAAGCTTCTTGGTAATGGAAGAGGTTTCATAATTATGAGTTACATACTCTGTACTCATCACAATACATTGTTAGGATAACCATTTCATGTAAGTCATTACATTACTAATATATTATTGTTCTCTATGGGTATGACACATGGTCTCTTACCTTACATGAGGGAAAAAATGTATGGTGTTAGAAAACAAGTTGCTTAGAAAGATATTTGGTCCAAGCTTCTTGGTAATGGAAGAGGTTTCATAATTATGAGTTACATACTCTGTACTCATCACAATACATTGTTAGGATAACCATTTCATGTAAGTCATTACATTACTAATATATTATTGTTCTCTATGGGTATGACACATGGTCTCTTACCTTACATGAGGGAAAAAATGTATGGTGTTAGAAAACAAGTTGCTTAGAAAGATATTTGGTCCAAGCTTCTTGGTAATGGAAGAGGTTTCATAATTATGAGTTACATACTCTGTACTCATCACAATACATTGTTAGGATAACCATTTCATGTAAGTCATTACATTACTAATATATTATTGTTCTCTATGGGTATGACACATGGTCTCTTACCTTACATGAGGGAAAAAATGTATGGTGTTAGAAAACAAGTTGCTTAGAAAGATATTTGGTCCAAGCTTCTTGGTAATGGAAGAGGTTTCATAATTATGAGTTACATACTCTGTACTCATCACAATACATTGTTAGGATAACCATTTCATGTAAGTCATTACATTACTAATATATTATTGTTCTCTATGGGTATGACACATGGTCTCTTACCTTACATGAGGGAAAAAATGTATGGTGTTAGAAAACAAGTTGCTTAGAAAGATATTTGGTCCAAGCTTCTTGGTAATGGAAGAGGTTTCATAATTATGAGTTACATACTCTGTACTCATCACAATACATTGTTAGGATAACCATTTCATGTAAGTCATTACATTACTAATATATTATTGTTCTCTATGGGTATGACACATGGTCTCTTACCTTACATGAGGGAAAAAATGTATGGTGTTAGAAAACAAGTTGCTTAGAAAGATATTTGGTCCAAGCTTCTTGGTAATGGAAGAGGTTTCATAATTATGAGTTACATACTCTGTACTCATCACAATACATTGTTAGGATAACCATTTCATGTAAGTCATTACATTACTAATATATTATTGTTCTCTATGGGTATGACACATGGTCTCTTACCTTACATGAGGGAAAAAATGTATGGTGTTAGAAAACAAGTTGCTTAGAAAGATATTTGGTCCAAGCTTCTTGGTAATGGAAGAGGTTTCATAATTATGAGTTACATACTCTGTACTCATCACAATACATTGTTAGGATAACCATTTCATGTAAGTCATTACATTACTAATATATTATTGTTCTCTATGGGTATGACACATGGTCTCTTACCTTACATGAGGGAAAAAATGTATGGTGTTAGAAAACAAGTTGCTTAGAAAGATATTTGGTCCAAGCTTCTTGGTAATGGAAGAGGTTTCATAATTATGAGTTACATACTCTGTACTCATCACAATACATTGTTAGGATAACCATTTCATGTAAGTCATTACATTACTAATATATTATTGTTCTCTATGGGTATGACACATGGTCTCTTACCTTACATGAGGGAAAAAATGTATGGTGTTAGAAAACAAGTTGCTTAGAAAGATATTTGGTCCAAGCTTCTTGGTAATGGAAGAGGTTTCATAATTATGAGTTACATACTCTGTACTCATCACAATACATTGTTAGGATAACCATTTCATGTAAGTCATTACATTACTAATATATTATTGTTCTCTATGGGTATGACACATGGTCTCTTACCTTACATGAGGGAAAAAATGTATGGTGTTAGAAAACAAGTTGCTTAGAAAGATATTTGGTCCAAGCTTCTTGGTAATGGAAGAGGTTTCATAATTATGAGTTACATACTCTGTACTCATCACAATACATTGTTAGGATAACCATTTCATGTAAGTCATTACATTACTAATATATTATTGTTCTCTATGGGTATGACACATGGTCTCTTACCTTACATGAGGGAAAAAATGTATGGTGTTAGAAAACAAGTTGCTTAGAAAGATATTTGGTCCAAGCTTCTTGGTAATGGAAGAGGTTTCATAATTATGAGTTACATACTCTGTACTCATCACAATACATTGTTAGGATAACCAAGTCTCGTGGATTATGGTGTTTAGGACATGTAGTGTGAATGGGAGATTCTAGGAGCTTGTTTAGTGTACTGACTGGCAAACTCGATAGGAAGAGACCATTAAGAATATCTTGAAGCAGGTGAGAATATAATATTAGAATGGACCTGGAATAAATAGGGTGTAATAAGGTGGACTGTATATAGCTAACTCAAGATAGAGATAGGTGGCGTACATTTGTAAGCACAGAAATACATTTTCGAATTCCTTATGACATTTATTAAGTAAGTTTATTATTTTTAATTTGTAAAAATAAAAACGTACTTTTATTTATCATGCAAAACTAATTTCAGATATTTATTTTGAACTCTATCTTAAAGGTCAATTTTGAAATATTTCAAATTTTGTATAATTTGCCATAAGTATATATGAAATATCATGTAAATAGTCAATATCCTGGGAGTCACCATGATACCTCACGCATTACACTTTAATTAGTAAGCGACCTCGCCGCTAGGGGAAAGCAGCAGCGCCCCTACATTCTATTTCGGAGGCAAATGGCTAACACCTTTGATCTGTCTGTAGATGTTCTGTCTAATACGTTAAAGGTCTCCTGTTCAATTTCCAGAATGGCAGAAAAAAATGTTACTTTTTAAATTGGAATTTCACTTTAAAACTAAGTAATGTATCGTATTGATGGACTTGGGCCTGAAATCTGTGTCCGATCTAGACATATAGTTGTTTGTAGGTCGTTCCCTTATATAACATGCCCAGTAAATTATTTTTATCTGTGTCCATAGTCAACACTATGTATAACTAAGGGCTTTTTTTTTATCGAAAGTTTGTGAAAATACTTAAATTATTATATCCGTACTTTAAATAATCGACGTCTTTTTATTCAAAATTTAAATGTATGATATTATACATATTGCGTTTGTTGCAATAATATACAATATGTTATACAGTCAGTTTCAAATAAAATTGATTATTTTTACTAAAAATTTTTATATAATATGTATAAGTAACTAAATATATGTGATATACACTATACAGTTGTAGCCTTAAATAGACAATATCAATAGCCGGATCTGCCAGGTGCTCGAAAAAGTACCCGAGGGCAAAGTGTAGCTCCTTATCTCTTTGCACTAATAAGCATAGTATATATCTACTTTTTTTTTAAATGGCCACTTTTACAAAACATGAGCGATGCACGTAAACTAACTAAAAAAAGACTGAAATGAGACTGAATTGCTTAAATTTAATTCTAACTCATGTCAGAGCCAAGTCTATAGATCTCATTCGAATGACAACATTACTTAAATGCTTATAGATTAACATGATTAACATTCAGGGAGTGAATTGTGGTTGTCTTTCGAATGGACTTTATATACACTCGATCCCTAATCACTTCCCGAATCTATTCACGCGCCAAATTTAATTTCAATACAAACATAATAGACCCCGGGAAACTTCCAAGCACTTCGAAACGAAGGACAAGACTGGATTGAAACAATGCTATCGTTGTGAGAAATATGTGTAAATACGGTTAGAAACAGTTGTTATAATACAATAATACAATAGTTTTCGTTAAAAGGTTTGTGAACCAGGACCCCTCGAGCGGGTCCTTGGAAGTCCCGGACTTGGCACCATGATGCCAATATTCCTTCCTTGGTAGAGGGTATGTCAATAACTATCAAATTATATTACCACTACTTAAAACTAGTAGTTATATTGACAGTAGAACAGCTCTCTCTAGATCTCATTTCAAAAAATGCTTAGACCATTATGTTGTTAAGATATATGATATGCTCTTATCATCATTACTACACTCTTAAGATTTCTCTTTGGCTTTCAAGTGGTAATATCGCCCGTAATTTCGCCTTTGATTTGAAGTTAATATTTTTTCTTGGTTATCTATTTAGATAACAATTGAACATTATATTCAATAGTACATTATATAAATAGAAACTAATAGTTGTATACTTGGTTTAAGGCGTAGGTCTTATAATAAATATATATATTTCTTTTTTTAAATACATAAGCCCTGAGTACAAATGTTTAGAATTTTAAATTCAAATTACTTGAGATGAGCTAGAAAACAAAAAGCCTTTTGAGAATCTGCCCTATTGAAACGGGTTACCGGATTGGAAAACTATACACACTGTTTATTCTAAATTGTAAGAGTCTTACCATAAGCCACACCATATTGGAATAGTGCAAGTTAAGCTTGTGTAAACGAATGGCTGGCCCTATGACGTGTTTTCACTGTTCATTTGGTTTTAATTTTTACAATAATGATCATTATAAATGAACAAAAGTAGAACTCCTTTTCACTTTTAATGTAAGTTTTAAATAACGATTCAGTCTAATGAAGTGTGTGTCCTGACGTTCATTTTGTATTCATTGGAAATGTATAATTGAAAATGACACGTGATAATTGGCCTTTATTTCTTTCTTTTTTTTTCTGATATGATTGGTTAATTAATTAGGATTAATTAGGATTGATTAGGATTAATAGAAAATGGAACGGGGGCTCGAAAAAACTTTGTACTCCCTTACAAAATTTGTCTCAGAGGCCCTGACGAAGGGTCAATAGGTCGTTCGGGCTAGGTTCAAAGAATTTTCCTGCCATATTTAATAAAAATTGTCTAACGCATTTGACAATTATTGCGGAGCAAAGACCCATGCAGCCAGACAGAATGCGAAATGGTCAAGTTAAAACAGAACCTCGAAAATATCGTTCAACGATATTACTGTTGACCACAATAAAATATGGTTTTGTTTCTCTAGGTCTTCCATAACAGAATTATACTGTAGCAACCATCCGGAATAAGCTATGCACTTTTTCTTCTTTTTTTTTGCTCGGTACACAAAAATGCGGTGTTTTAGTTCCGCGAGTCCGATAGTTGTCTAATGTGTTTACATTATAGTTCTGATCGCACGGGTATGTATAGAAACTACAGTTCTTTGTCTTTATCTGTTTAATCAGATGGTCTTTCACATGATAAATTGAGTTTAGTTACACCACTAATGGATCGGGATNGTGTATAAAACACGCAAGGCAATGATTAACATAAAAAGGAATTACAAGCTAGTTTTCTGTTCAAATTAATTTAATAATATATTTTATTTTTATTGGTCGCCTATATTTCCAGTACTATTTTAGATTTAAAAAAAAAACTATTTAATTTAGGAGGATATACTAGTTTTAAGGTAATGTCTTGTAGAAAATATAAAAAACCACAGTGCAATTAAAAAACTTTCTATACACATGGTCGGGGGTTAAACTCCAGCCTCTTGAGTCGAGTTAAAACACGCATATCAAATACGGGTATCTTATTTTTAATAATCAAGACATGGTATATTTTATATATTTAATTTAGTTTTTAAATACATTTAAACTTTTATTATTATTTTTAAATATATAATAATTTACTTATGGACCTTGGCTGTCCAAATCAATATTTCTGAGATCGTTGCCAACCAGATATACCCCGATTTTGGTAGGAAGAACTACTGCGTGTGGTAGATATCATGCAATAATCATGATAGATAAAACAAACTCTTCATTTTGTAAATAGAAATTAACACTTTTCAAGTAATTAGTTCCGTTATTGTGTAGTAATGGTATTTTCCAAGCCCAAGACACGTTAATGTGTAACATCTGTACATTGTCAAGCACCTAAGACAGTATTTATGGTAGCGGCAAGTCTTACTATTACTCGTCCGGATTGTGCGCATATTGTGATAATGTGATACGGATGAGGAGGGCAAAGTTTAAAGGAAGTGTACCTGTATTTGTGTGGAAAATCATTTAAGAAAAAAAAAAGTACACTTGATTGGGATTTGAGCCCCTATCTTCTTATCATCGGCAGCCCAGTTTAAAGCGAGAATTATGCTTTAAATCATCCGACTATTGAAACCTAAGCCAGTCAATAGGGGGCGTTGACCACTGTCAAGCACCTAGATAAGTTATTGTGTGACATGGACCATAGTCAAACATCAGGGGCAGCTAGCATAAATGTGGCCACAGACCATTTCTGCATGAGTGCATATGCGGGACTAATTAATCTTCTTCGACCTAAATTGAAAACAAAACAAAACTAAAACTACACTTTTCCCTGAACTCACAAATAATTTTTTTTATTTTTATTTTTAGTGGAGCTACAGTAGCCTCATGGCTTGTTTGGTGCTGACTGACAGCTAAAAGCTTTGAAAAGTTACCAGACCAAATTATGTATCCCTACGCCGAGCCATATGATCTGCAAAAACATGTGTTTAGCATCTGTCACTTCTGACAGTCAGCACCAAAGAAGCCATGGGGCTACTGTACGTGTAATAAAATCGCTATGCCAGACTAATTTAAGGTAGAAGAAGGTACATTTTCACAGGCATTTTCATAGAGGGGACGATAAATGATCAACCTGGGCGAAAAAAAATTTCAGTCCAACAAGTCGGTGCTGACTTTCCGAGACCTGAGGCACTGTGTCAAATCTGTCAGTAACAGACATATTTTTGTCATTTATTTATAATTAAATTACGTTAATAATTTCATTAATATGCACAGTGAGCGTGTAATGTAAATTGACTTACTATTGCTGTTTTATAAGACTCCTAATAAACAAAGTTTGACTATTTGGCAGGTGGGACTGAACTTGTGAATTCCGAATCGTTTTCACCCCCACGGCATACTCAACAAGACAAGCAAGACATGTTGTCTCACAAAACTTCGGTATTTGAATAAGTCAAGTTTCTCAAAGTTTTTTTCCTGGGTAACGCTTTTAAGAATGTTGCCTGAGTGATCCTGTCCACGTCTGAAGCACTATTATATTTAAGTCGTGGCAAGAAGGTTTATCCAGAGACTAAAATACCATGTGATATATCCTATTCTCCTTTACCACTCGCGGTGCTGTCCCGTAATCACGATAACGCACGCGCATTCGAATGCTATTAGAAGTAAGTGAAATTTGAGAGACCATTCAACAGAAATTACACTGCACACAACACATCCAACACGTTAAATTGTTTATTGATTTCTTAATTCCAGTGTCTTACTTATTTGTACTAAGACAACAATGTTAATCACTTTAAATTGTTTATTGATTTCTTAATTCCAGTGTCTTATTTATTTGTACTAAGACAACAATGTTAATCACTTTATTTTGTGCGTTTGTATTGAAGTCGTTCATTTAACAACAGTTAAACTTTCATTATAGGCTAGGATTTTGTTCCGTGCTATGGAGTTTAAAAATACATTCAGAGCTTTTTAGATAATCTTCCATTGTAACTAAAATCACATTAAAATGTGATTTTAAGGCGATTAGGCTAATCTGATTATCACAACATAATATATACTTATTTTTTCAAAGGCGGGAAGTTAAAAAACAAGGTGTAGAAAATGCTGAAATGCGCTTGCGAAAATGGTAGGCATCAATGAAAATATTCACGTGGTATAACACATGCTTATATTGTTGAGTGTATTGTTAGGTTTCGGGACTTCTCAGGGAAATGTGTGTGTTGTTATGAGTATTTATATTTAAATATGAAACAAAATTAACAAATACCATGTTGTTGACTAGTTTATTACGAGTCGGTAAATGTATTATAGCTTTAGTGTTGATATTATTATTCAGTGTTGAAAGCAATACAGTTTGCTCCGTGGTGCCTTCAAGTAGCATGCTAACAAATATGATAGCAGATATTTACTACCACCACCATACAGACGGTGCCACTCTTATAATGGACTCATTTCATCAAGAAAATGGTAGGTTTCTTCCTCTTTTGATTTGTTTTTATAGTGCCATTAGCTACTAACACAGGGCTGGTTCGTGCTCTTTTGCCGCCTTAAAAATTGCCTCCTCCCCTATCAAGATATTAAGAAAACAAAAACCAATGGTTCATTTATTTATGTAAGAAAAACATATTTATACTATTAATCTAAAAATTATTATCTACACATATATATTTATGCTATTAATTAAAAAATATTATTTACACACAAATACAAACAAAAGGGCGCAAACTACAAATTTAAATCCACAGAAACAACTGTTAAAATGAATTTCTCGTGTTTTAGCCTTAGCAAATCTTTGTATTAATTCCTTGAGCTAAAATATTTGTGGTATTCTAGATTCAATAAAAGAAATGCAAGTCAGCTTAAGTTTTCTTGAAGCATGGTGATTCGAATGTAGTTTTTTTTAGCTTGGAAAAACTTATATCGGTACCTATTAGTAACATTCACAGGCAGCATTAAAAAGATTTAAAATAACCTCGCGAAGTCTATTTCTATGTTCAAAATTTAGAACATCTTGGGTCGATGAAAATAAGTTTGGGATCAACCTTGTGACCATACTCAACCTATGCTTTAAGTATAAGGTATCCAGATATTTTAGTTTCCTTATTGTAAAACGGAATAACCTGGAGCAAGCACTTAAATGTTCTATAGAAGATTTGGAATATCTAAATATTTAGTAAGTACGGTCTATTTTAAAAAAAATACCATTGCTATTCTAAAATATGTATCGTTTTTGAAGAGTTACTTTTTTAAACATGACCTACATCTTTACTTCATGGGTAATAAACAAAATTAAACAAATTAAACCGCCTAGGTGGCGTAGTTGGCTAACGCGCTAGTCGTGTTAAGCTCGACCGCTGAGGACGGGGAGATCGAGGTTCAAATCTCGGTCGGGTGAACTGGGAGTGGTTTTTCCTACATTGTTTTCTACTCTCCCTCCACGCAAATACGTGTTCACTTCCTTTAATTCAACCTTTCTAATTCCTAATCCATTAGCGTAATTAGTACTTAAAGAGTATAACCCGAACGGGTAGTAAGACGTGGTGCTAAATAATAATAGTAAAACTAGACCTACCATATCTAATTTTTTCCGCCCTAAGTAACTGCCTAACCCCCACAGGCCCCTCTCCACTCTAGAGCCCACCCTGTACCGGCATTATTGGCTAATATATTACAATTTAAACTACACGTTTTGATTATAATTGCTAACATAATTATAGGCACATCATGTGGAGCTAAATCTATCATAATCGCATCGGTAGTCACGTGGGAAAAGATTTTAAGTTAATCTTGTATGATTTGCTGGTAACGCAGAGGCCAGATTTCGAATCTTGGACGGCTGTACTAAAGACGTTTTTTCTTAAACGGTTTCCTATTCTGCTGCACTTAAGTACGGGTGTATTTTCTTTAAATTTTACCTTTATAATCGCTATTTCCCTAGCATTATTAAATTCTGATAGCCCGGAGTTAGATGCACCGCACAGATTATATATATACAAAAAATAACCTTAAAATGAAACAACACAATTTGAATCGTATATTATTCAAAATTATAGACAGCACATCAGATTTTCGAAATAACTTGTGAATAACTTCCATTATTTTTCATGTTCATTCAGAAAAATCGAGATATTTTGACCTAAAACATTTACTCGTTTACTGGCACGTAAATAATTATCAACTATGTTTTAAAATAGTGTAACGACACTGATTTGGACCCCTCTCATATATTTAAAAAGTCATGGATGAAGTTCATTTTTCTTTAAAGTATTGTATGTAAAATATCCTTTCAATAATTCACCCATGGAGAATCACGCGCTTTTCAGAAATAATTTCAAAGGATTGCACCCTTTGAACTTATTTTTTTCTGTCAAAAAGAAACTCCGTAGTGTTTACCAAAAAAAAAACTAGTGACTTTAGCTCCCTCTACCCAACAGGAAGATAGCCTTTACAACATCTGTCGCCAGGACTCTTTTTATTAGTGGGTTTTGACACTGGTCACGAGAGGTCCAAGGGGCAAGGGGTAGGCCATATATAAGCTGCTTGTGCGTATGAATACATACAGTGCTGGTGACATAAATTTAGAGAACGTTGTAATAAAACAGTGCCGGTATCATAAATATAGCAGTAATTCATAGTGCCACTAACTGAAATCTGTAGTTCAACTAAGCTGTATTATATAAACTTATATCTTCAATGCCGAAGATAAAATGACTTTAATAAATCGTGTGCAACATTAAAGGTATTATTTATTCAGTTAAAATATCACATAATAATTCCGTATCGTAATAATTGGCGTTCGATCACGTGGCTATAAATATAAACGGTATCACTTCAATCGGCGCCCATCACCGATCCGTAACGTTTTAATCGGCGCCCAACGTAGACCGATTAATTTCAATAACTCTTCAATTGGCGCCCAACACGGAGCGATTAATTCAATAACATTACAATTGGCGACAAACGCGGAGCGATTAACTCAATAACATTACAATAGGTAAGGATAAAAGGTTTAATTCAGAGGAAGCTCACCAGAATTAAATTGGATACGGGGTATAAAATAGTCTTCTTAGTAAACAGAACAGCCAAGATTTGAACTCAAGTCCCGACCTCCTGGATCTAAGCCAGACACTCCAGATGAACATGTCAGTATTAAATTAAGCTCTTTCGGTGACAATCACCAACATTCTGTTATGTTTTCATATGAGATTGTTTTGATGCTGAAATCTTTTCCTTCGTGGATACCTTACTCGTTTTACCATTACGTAATAAAATTTGGATGAAGGTATGCCCACCTGCCCACTATTTTCTCCCAGTACTGTATTCTACTTAATAACTTTTCCAGACTTTCAAGAAAAAAGTAACCAAATCAAAACACAGAAAAGTTTATCGAGATTGTTTATTCCCACTACGATGGTAGGAAGTAGTAAGCTGGACTCTCTGGTACACATTTCTAGTAGAAGAAACCGTCCACTGAACATATTCCTCAGTAGTGGACCTGGCGTTGCGCTCACAATAAATTTGGTAAGTTTTTAATCTTGTCATATTGTTGGTATTAATTTAATATGGGTGGAAAATATGCTTGTTTATTTACTCGTCACAACCTCAGAGCAAGACGAGTTTATTTCACCGCTCTATAATATCATGATAGTCTAAATAATTAACTTATGAACAAGACGTGTTATTGTCACTTATTATAAAGTAATGCAATGCGTCAAATTGATTTAATGTGGTCGTTGACGTGGAGTTCAGGGCTTTAATTCTGGTAGGATGCACTAGACTGGGGAAGGGGGGGGGGAAGGGTTCCACATGAGCTCTATCACTTTAGTTTTTCCAATTTTTTTCCATACTAATGGGAGTGCATTCCTCTACACTACCCTCCTCTATTCTTATGCTCAGATATAGTCGTTACCAAACTTTTTTTTTTCAATATAATACTATATACACACTCTCTTTGTAAAATGTATTTATATTTATGGTCTAATTATATACTAAACACACAAACTATTTCAGACAAATTGAATAGTTTTTGATATTTGAAAAATTTCTAGGGTAAAAGTATATTTTACTGTCAATTGTTTCGCTAGATAGTTGTCCTGAAACCCTTTCAAATATCCTTAATATTTTTTTACCATAAAATTCCCACAGATGTCTGAAGAAAACTGGTTCCGTCATGCACGATGGCTGTTGTTTTTAAATGATTCAGTAGAGCAGTTCTTCAATAACACAAATCTTCCAGTCGACTGCAACGTGCTGGTGGCACATCAGCCTCTGGCGAGCGATAAGGTGATCCTGAGCGAAGTATATCGCGTGACTAGGAATCTACCTCTGACTGAAAACTATTATGGGCAGTGGTGTATTGAGGAAGGTTTTACGGCTTTCTCCGGGACATATTACTCCAGAAGGTCTCATCTACAAGGACTAGTATTGAGAGCCGCAGCATTGAATGTAAGTTCAGTGTGTTGTAAAAATACTCATGTATTCCATATTCGCTATGCTTAAAATATGTACTACTCTGTTTCCACGGGTCTCTATTTAATCTTCTGAACCCATCACGGTAATGTTTCAGATGCCACCTACATCTGAAGTGAAATATCAACACAACAAAATACAATATGGTGGCTATGTGGGCCTTGTATGGAATGTTATTGAGGAACAAATGAAATTTCGGTAAGCTATAAGTTATTTAAAATATGTTTCAAACTTCTAGGGAGTAGTGTTTTTTTAAATATTATTTTTGTTTCAACATTTCCGTGAGTCGCCTTAAGGCTAAGTTCACACTATTACGGTTTATTCAATTCGGTTTTCTCATACAGTATAGCCGTATGTGTTAAAAACAAAATCGAGAGTGTTCACATTATACGGCAGAACAGTTTCGGGGCAGCATACGTTTTGTGTTCAGTTTGACGCAGTTTCGTGAAAGATGGACGACGACGTTGCGACCTTGGTTATTTACTGGTATAATAGGCGTAGAAATAATAAAGAAAATCATCAAAGATTTTGGGAGCATCCTATTGTATCATGGCGTTTAAATCTGGGTCACTTTTGGGCACTCATGTTAGAATTGCGAAGTGATGAAACAAAATTCTACAATTATTTTCGCATGTCAATGTCAGCGTTTAACGAACTTCTAGGAAGATTGGAAGGAGATTTGAAAAAATAAAATACGTTTATGATAAACTGTATTAGTCCAGAAGAGAAATTGGCAATATGCATGTAATGATATTGATTTGGATTAATCTAAATTATGTAAAAAGTCATGGATGAAGGTAATTTTTCTTTAAAGTAATAAATGTAGAGTATCCTTTAAAGATTCATCCATGAAGAAACATGCGCTTCTCAGAAACAATGTGAAAAGGATTTCACCACTAAAATATATTTTTATACCATCTTTC
>CABFVX010001562.1:130566-156150 GCA_902151425.1 Timema shepardi | reverse complement strand
TTGTTTATTGTTGTCTAAAATGAAGCGACCGAACAGGGTCCTCTTTTTGTTCATGTGATACATTAAATAATAGTAAAGTCTGAGTTATTTAATTCAGTGGTCCTCCGGTTGTTAAAAATAGGGATTCCTCAGCCGTCAATCCCGAATATTCGCTATGCACGACAAATATTAGTACATGAAAACGAATATTTTTTTATCAAACTTGCGTGAATCATATCAAAAATTGAATAAACATGAATGAATAACACAAGTGTGGACCCGGCTTAAGAGGCGTCTGCGCGTAAAAAGATAAAAAAAAATGGTATAATTTATCTGTGTTGTATTTTCTTTCTAAAATTTGAACTTTAGTTTTGTTTATTATATGAATTTTCTAACCTTCGCAGGGGGGGGGTCAACTCACCCTTTGACCACCTGAATCCGCGCCTGCTAAGATTTATGTTCTGCAACAGTTACCTTTGACAAATTATGTCCATGTGGGTACAAAACTCATGTAAAAAGTGGGACCACCTACTGGAGCTCTGAGACGCGTTGTAAACGTCAAGAAATCCCGCGTTATTTAAGAATGGGTTCGTTATTTCAAAATATGATCCGTGCTGAAATTTATTTCAAGGTATATAAAAATCAATTCTTTTTAAGTTCTGTAATATAGAAAAAATGTTTAGAAAGGTTAAATTAACTCAACTACACGAGATTTTACACGTAATTTTGCAATTTTGAGAATAAATGAAATGGGAATAAAAGTAAACCTAGAGTTAACCTTCCTCAAACAAAAGAAAGACAACGTTTATTAGGGCAAAAAATATAAAGATAATATTGAGGATTTTATTGTATTGGATTTGAAGCTTCAGAACTGACTTTTCTATTTACAAATCACAGTATGGGGTTGTTTCCGTTCGAGTAGGTGGAGTCCTTAAGAATGTCAATACAGTACGATCCTAGTATACGTGGCGTATTTTCATCCCTTGCAAAGTCCCCTCTCGCTGCATCTCCCCGATGGACCAAAGCAATCATAATCTCCCCCAGTGTATTCGGTACATAACTTGTTCGAGTTTATTCGATACCTTAAGCTGGAGGGTAGTCCAAGATACATTTGATGTGCGTTTTTACGACATGCGGCGACGTCATCTGGTGGGTTTTTATGAGTAGAGATGACGACGAAGTATCTTTGTGTAAATACTTTTTGCTATTTTTTTTAAAGATGAACTTATAAAAACAAAATAAATAAAGGCCTAAGAATATCTAGCTTAAAATGTATCATATTCATAAATTTGTTCTTGTTGCTTTAGGTAAATTATCTTTAATGATTAATCTTACTCGATTTTTCAACAGAGAAGCTTCTAATGCTTAAGACCTTCATACATATTAAATGTTAAGAAATTCGGTCGACCCGTTCAAGAATTGGAGGAGTAAACCTTTTCACTAATTTTTCAATAATAACATATATAGCCTCTCTCTGGCTATATTTGAACTCGTTTGGAGTATGTGTTATCCCTATTTGCACTCACTTTAGACATACCTTGACTGATTACACTATGGTTATATCTCATTAGTCATTAGCTACACCATAGTGAAGCCAAGGAATGAGAAGGGGCCATTTTTCAGGGTAAAAGGAGGGTGACATACAACATTTGACTATTTATATACTCAAAACCAATATAAATGTTTTTTATAGCTTGACAATTTAAAAAAAAATACTATAATAACTGTAAGCTTACCCCCATTCCAAGGATTTGCCACCCACTCCAGTGGCCACGTGGTCTACGGCGCTACTCTTGCAATATACTAGACTGCCGAAAACGTGGAGATCAGGGTTCGATCCCAGTCGTATGTACCAAGGGTGTATTTTTCTTAAATTGTTTTCCACTCCCTTCCACGCAAATGCGTAGGAATTTCCTCTAAATTAAACCTTCATAGGCCATTAGCGTAATTAGTAGATAGGCATAAAACCCGAAAGTGTAGTAAGACATGGTGCTTAAAAAAATGTTGGCTGGCACAGTGAATAGACAGAAAGGTCCAACTACACTAGCCTGAAGAACTCCATTCCAGTTCTAGCATTTCACCAGTGGAAGGTTCACTATCACTAAAATCTGAAATTTCTTCTTTAATAATTAAGAAACCTTCTATCGCTTCATCCAACAACGCATACTTTTGCTAATAATCATTTTCAATTTTGTGAATATGGTCACAGCACTTTTTATAATCTTCTGAAGTGTATTCTTGAAACTATCTTTCACACAGCTTTGTTTTGTCTTCAAGAGAATTACTTAAGAAATATTGTGCCACTTGTCCTTTTACACAGCCCCAAACCATTTGGACTGGATTAAGATCGGCGTGGCTGACTTAAAGACACGCCTGTGACTTCACTCGTACATTCAGCTACATTTTATTTTAACATAAACTGTTATTTCTAGTTTTTCGAGTGATCAGCTACATTATATCCAATTTCCCTAACCTGTCCTCTCAAAGGACGTACAGAAACACTTTTGGAATATGATGCTGCCATTATATAGGTTCTTGTTAAGTATACTATGAACTACACCCTGATTTTGGTCAGAAGAACAGTAGATAAAATTGCGGCTGATATTGACAACATTTATTTATACTACTTGTGTTATTTTACAGGTATTGATAATATCTATCAAAAGTGACAGCTGCAGATAACATGACTTTATGTATGAATATATTAAAATTGTTTTAGTAACTAACTTCTACTGTTATTCCTACCAAAATCATACTATAGCCTACACTTGAAAGGGCATAGGAATTATAAAATATACATACAAATTATTTAAAGCTTCAACAAAATCACATTAAAATACACAAATTTTAACAGCGTATTTTGTCTAGATAGCGTAAGCACGTGCTTCCGGACAGCCGATGTGAAGCATGAAAGCGTTGATCAGAGACTGATTTTCATCCTGCGCAGTAAAAAACTGTGGGTTTGCGCAGGTTGTTTACTATCTGGTGCCGCTATAGCACCTTGACTAACCACCCGTTCGCTTTAAACGCTTTTTTACTAATTACGCTAATGGTTTTAGGTATGGTGAAGGTCATATATAAAGGAAGTGTGCCCACATTTGCGTGGAGGGAAAGTAGAAAGCTATTTTGGGAAAACCACCCTTAGTAAGTCTGAGTGAGATTCAAACCACGATATCACCATCTAGTCTACTGTGAGAGTAATCTTTAGACCACGCGGACACCCAAGCTGGTACAAAAATATTAACCTATGTTTTGGGAAAAAGTTTATTTGGTTTGTTATAAGAAAAGGTATACTTATTTGGAATGTGGGGGATGTACACAAAATATAGGTCTTATCCGTATAATATGCGCTAGTTAAAGTGGTTTTCTAGGAGGTTTATTTATTATCTTTATTACTTAAAGTAAGGTACTTAATTGCTACGTTGTGATATAAATATTATTTACACACAATATTAAAAAAACTATAAAATAAGCTCTTACTTTTCTAAATAAATTTAAAGTAATATTAGCTCAACTTATGAAAAGGGGGTGAGGGGGGGTGAGGGGGGGGGGGCTAGGGTGAATAAAACAAATTTATTGCTCATATATGTACGAAACTCTTACAATCTTCGTACCACTGGGTATTTGTATGTAAAGAACAACCTCACTGAGTTTACTTTGTTGTCATAGTAGCTTGACACATTATGACACATTGGTATAATCCATTCACCGTAGGAATTGACTTCTTAAAGGCCTTTTTCCCTACCATAAATATACTATATAGTAGGATATTGGTAGGAAAAAAGACCTTTCAGAGAGTAATTCCTACCGTGAATGGAATATAGTTGTACGGCAACAATACTTAGGGGAAATACACACAATTACAGATGAATAAACACTTCAATATTATTGCGGTAAATGTATGAGGATTGACATGAAATTTAAAAAAATAATTGTTGGATCATTAATGTAATCTTAGGTTAAATAACATCACCTGCCTGTGGAGCGCCAACAACTACAGTTCTAAGGTAACATTAATATAACTAAAATGTAATCAAATAAATGTATGTTTTTATTAAGTTTTAGATATGAGAACAATGTTAAGAAAAATGTATTTCTAAAAATATTAAAGGTAACTAAAAAAAACTAAAATTTGTTTTCAAATAAACCAAAATGTAATATTCTCTTAATTATTTAGATTAAATAATTACGATTTAAAAATAATATTCTTGATACTTTAAGAACAACATATTATATGTTTAACAATTACTTAAATCATGACAGTAAAAGTTAACAAAAGAAAAATAGTTAAAAAATATAAACTTGTTAATATCTGTATGTAGAAAAATAGTTTTGGCGGTTCAGATTTATTAGAATAGTTTAGAGTAAAAGATTTTCTTGGATGGGTTGAAGTGGGTAAGGATACATTTCAAGTAAAAAATATTTCACCCAGTGATTTGGTATTCTTTTGAATAAAATCTTGTTGAAAATGATTGAAAAATGAAATTCTTCATAATAAGCCTATAGTTAATATTTAATAACTCTCCTCAAAAACATCTACAGTTTTATTTGGGATCCAGGGCTAATTTTTAACACATTTACTAAACTTTAATACCATTTTGATAATATTTACTTCTATTTTAAAATTCACAACTGTGGATTTATGAAATCTTTAAAATGACGTCAAGATTAAGAGAACCTCGATCAAAATTCAAATTGGGCCAGTTCAAAAATATTCCATACTGTAGTTGAAGAGATGAGCTCTTACCAAGAAAATACAACTCCCGAAAATGTTGATTTAAACTGATAATAATAAAATGTAGATGTAAGAAATAATAATTGAAAAGCAAAAACAGTCTGAAAATATAATAGAGTCCATATAAGATACTAACATTTTTTTTTTAATTGACAGATCAGATTAGAAGTTCGCGGCCTTTAAAATTCAATGTCAAAAAGATTCCTTTTCTTCTGTTTGGTTTATATCTTCTATCTCACAAGTTAGTTCTCCTGATTGATATTAGGGGTGCCAGCTTGAAAACAACAAAGACAAAGGCCTCCGCACGTATAACACTCTCTGTAAATATCATCCATCCCAACGAAAATTGAAAGGATTAATTAAACTACACTGGTTAGTGTCCAATATACTATCTTCCATTGTTTATTTATATATTTCCATATCCTCTTAGAGTCGTAGAACTTTAAAATGATGTGTTTGTTTTTATGAAATAAATTTTTGGAAATACTACATTCTTGGATAATTTCCTAAGCTCCATGTATTCGTATTTGAATAGTATTTACACTTATAAATACTAAAAAATTATTAAGTAACCAGGGGTAAATTGTGTCATGTCACAACGTGTCTGCGTTTATATATATCATGCGCCAAGAAATGCTAGAGATCAGAATTATATTGTGATTAGTACCTCAGCTAAATGTGTAGTAAGTAGTTTTGCTTAAACAGTTTTTCCAATCCCCCCTACTCAAAATACGTGTACATTTCCTATGAGTAATATGTGGTGAATAAAAGGTAAATTGTATTACTGGGTATATATATAATTCATGCAAATGGGGAGATATTAAATTTAATTTAATCTTTGACTGTAGATTGTAATATGTAGTTAATATTCACGTACTTCCATCCGAGTTTATTCTAGTTCATATTTTGATTGTGTAATATTTCAAAGAGGACGTGTAGGCACTTGGAACGCACCGGTCATTATGAGCCGTCACACGTACAGGCTACACCACTGAAATTATTAAACATCAACACTTTATTGATCAGTCGCGCCCTCTACCACGGCTCATATATCACAACAATAACAACAGTGACACATGAAAAGGGAAAGGCCTCCGAGCGCTGAGGCATTGAGTCTCAGTTGATACTTATCAGATAGGAATACAGATCTTAAAATATTATGTATGAAATAAAATATGTTAAACGTGCTATAATATAACACAAATAATAGATGCCAAATGTATTCTTCCTCAAGAGTTATAAAGTACACTGAACATGAAGTTTTCTTCGGTGATGCCAAAATATTTACTGAATGATCAAAACGTCTCTGGGTAAATAAATAATTTTGTTAAATTTTCGTCACTTGCGCAAGCTAGGACGTATTTCCCCACAACTTCTACCTTGGGCTCAGACAATAATACACTTTTGTCTGTGATCTGGGGTGACCTAACAGTCCGCCACCCCTTTATATTCTTTGTTTATCTCCCTCGTCGGTTTATCAAACAGGCAGTTAATTTTTTAAGTGTGCAACAACTTTTCAGATATTTCTATAAAATACTTACACAAAAGTGAGGTGCATTAAGTTCAAAAAACTCACTTGCAAAGAACAAAAATAGAAGTCCTTTGTGGAAAATCTTCCCATCAGGCAGATTCATACGATCTTTATAGTGATTTTTTTAATGTGTACTAATTGCCATTCTTTTTTATAAATACTCTTGAGCTGTTTATGATGAAATAAATTTTAGTTTCTCTCCCCCACCCTAATATAAAATGAATTTTCAGTTAATAACTAAGATGTAAATGACAAAACTTAATTTCAAACGAAATTTCAAAGTTTTTATGATCTAAAAATTGCGACTGCTCATGTAAGATTTTAAGGGCAAGTGACGGAAGGTTAATGTTCTGCAATTGTTACATAGGAATGGTAGGTAGAGTTTGTGTTAAAACAGATTTAAAATACGGGCTAGTTAACGAATATTTAAGTTGGGTGGTTTTCTGGAATTTATGATCCATCGATATACCAATTCCCATCTTCTTAACTGTGACATATTGCATTGGGTTATATTGAAGGATTTTAAGACAGTGACTGTGAATCAGTCTTAGTGAGGCTACAAATGATCTAAAACTCCCCATGATGTGCGGCTGCAAGTGACAGCTACACCACTTGAAATAAACGTTTGTAAAAAAAACATTAATAAAAACACGTTAGTTGTGGAACATTTGCAATGGGATTGGAACTCGGACAAATGCGTCGTTCTTGTAATGGCTGGTTTGTTGGGGACGAGGAGGACAAAACTCGGTTATTGGGCTGCATACAAACTCGGCCCCGTTAAGGTGGGAGTGTAGGAAATGCACGTCAAGGGCAGTGTTTTTGCAGGTTTTGCACCAAAATAAATAAAATACTATTCCAGCGGAAACATAAGATTATCATTATTATTATTATTAATATTATTACTAGCACCACGTCTTACTACCCGTTCGGGTTATACGCACTTACGCTAATGTGTAATGGTAGGGTGATGTGAGATGAAATAGAGGACCTGTAGTTTAACGTGGAATCCGAACCACGGTGGAGACCTGGCATTCCCCACATTCACAATATGTCTTGTCAGAGGTGAAGGAAGGGTTTGTGGTAATCAGATAAATCTGTGCCGGGACAGAGGATTGAACCCCGGCCGCCAGCACAGAAGTCTGACACCTTACCCCTAGACCACCAGGTCACCCTGAAACATAAGAGTTTAATTTTCCACCCATGGTGATATCAACAGTTCTTGAATATCTATCAAGAGCATAACGTCATTAGATGAGAATATTTTTAAATGAAGAGAAAATCTGTCATTAAATTCGGGAACACCTTTTATAAATATGAAAATATGAAACAACTATTGATTTCACTATGTGAAGAAAATTAAGCTCTTATATTTATACCGGAAAAATGTTTGATTTGTTTTGACCAAAACATTGTTTACATAAAGTAACTGAAAAACTACTGCCGTTAACTCACGTTCCCTGAACCCCCTCCTTAAGAGTGGTTAAGGAAGGTGGGTTATCGGAGTTTAGCCCCATGTTGATGTACTAGCTCGGGCCCGGCTGGTGGGGTGTTGCACTAAGGATGGATGTAAATATTTTCTCAAGGTGAACGAAAGTCAGCAAGTGATGGATAGTATGACACAACATAATCCTATCCTAGCTTAACCCAACTTCACCTAACCAAACCTAACATGAGGCACAACATGATCATAGCCTAAACAGCCCTAACACTATGCCTAAGTCTGTGTAAAATGAGATGGAAAGTTTTTGGTCGATTCATGGGGTCAAATTTGTATGGTCTATTGAGCCAAATTAATATTATGGCTAGGATCGAAATAATACTGCTTAAAGCTTGGTGGGCCCAAATTCGTATTTCCCCGGGTGAATGTGGGGGAATGGTGATTACATGAATTATCACTGTGGCTTTCGGGCGCGCTTACGCTATGTTACTTTCTCCATTCCTACCTCTTGACTAAGTAGTTAATTATTATTCGTCTTCTAGGATGTATTGATTTTAATTACTCCGGTGAGGTATAGATGAGGAAGGAATAACTTGAGAATAAACGTACCTCAATTCGTGTAAAGGGATAACTATAAGCCATTTAAAAAAACACTTTCAGTACACCCGTTTAGGATTCGAACTCTGACCTCACCGTCACAGGCAAACTGAACCAGACGAACCTGATATTCAGCCCGCGTACCCACCGATACGGGTAACCTTGATGATAAGCTTAATATTAATAACAAACAACTTCAGGGTCATAGTAGAGGGTGACAGTCAAGCAAGCCATTGCTAAGCCACCTCTGCTGTTGATACCATGACATTGAAGCGGCTTTGTGATAAATCCTTTTGTAAATACTCTGGTTGTTCATTTACCCATTAAATGCTTGTACTGGTTATTAAAGGTTTATACCCACTTGGTGATTGGTGAAGCAGTGCAGTATTACAAGGACTTAGGCAGCTGATCTGCCACTAAACGAAAGTTAATGAATACAAAATACGAGGCCTTTGTATTAGTAAGCTGATTTATTCAAAGTGTTGGGTTTTCTTTCTTTGACGTTATTTTTTATGCTTTGCTTATTAATAACCGTTCGGGCTTTCAGTATATTTATGCTAAGGGCCTAGGGTTGAGGGAGGTAAAGATTAAAGGAAGTGTACCCATATTTTGGTGGAGGGGGAATAAGAAATCATTTAGTAACACCCGCTCTTAATAGATTAGAAACCAGAGCTCACCATCACCGGTAGGACTAAACCAGAGAATACGAAACGGCCACCTTTATCCGCAAGCCCACAAGTGCATATTTTCTTTAACTTTTTGTGATAAAACATATGCGTATAAGCTATTTATATTTGAGTATTTACGTCTGACTTTTTAAACGCATGTATATCAGCACATGACTTACAAACCAACTTAACTTAGGCATTAGGCTATGCCTTATAATGCTCATACAACTCTAGGGCCTGGATATTATTTTGATAGAATGATGAATCCTAGACCTAGGGGCCAGTTTCATAATCAAATTTAGTACGCCTCAAGTGTGGCGCTACACTAAGTACATGACGACACCTACCTAAACTCGAATGGAATGGGCCGTTCTCGCATAGGAAACTGGCCCATTCCATTCTGGTTTAGGTAGGTGTCGTCATGTACTTAGTGTAACACCGCACTTGAGGCGTACTAAATTTGACTATGAAACTGGCCCTTATACAAATATTGAATATCTTTACCACCACCTGAAATCGAATGGAGGCCCTTTACATATGTGGTTTAACCCTCTAGCCACTTAGCTGCGGGTACAGTCAATAATTTTAATTTTTTAGCACCAAGCCTTACTAACCGTTCACGCTATACGAATGTGTATCGATTCCGCTAATGTGTTAGAGATGAAGAAGGTTGGATTTAGAGGAAGTCTACATACCTTTACGTTGAGGAAGAGTGGAAAAACATTTAGGAAAAACCACCCTCAGTTCACCTGACTAGGATTTGAACCCTGATTTCCCTGTCATCAGCAATCTAGTTTATTGCGAGAGTAACGCCTTAGACTATTCAACCACCGAAGGGGGTAATAGTTTTTATTGCGATGCATGCTAACCATTGATTATAACATACAATTTTTATTTCACATCCCATGTGTAAACAAATTCCCAACGATATATCCACGAACACTCGTTCAATTTCGTGAGTGGTTATAACGTTTTTATTTCGCCGAACGGCTTTAGCTTCTGGTACTGTGATTGCTGCAGGTTAGATGTAATTGCTACCGGAAATCATTCAATCAATGTTTGAAAATCAGCTACTATTAATTAAGCTTTCCTCAACATCTGCTGAGTGTCGACCCCACTTTATCGGAATGTTAATAATGACCAGGTGTGTAATCAAATATTAAACCTATTTTAGTAGAGTTGTTATTTTGTGAACATATCGGGGAATGGGGCGAGAACAGAACTCGAGAGGAAAAACAGTTTGGTTTTAATTGCCTCTTATGCATAACCAACATTATATATTGCATGTTCCATTGCGTCTCAAAGGGAGATCGGGATTCGAATCCCGGTCGAATGTACTGAGGGTAGTTTTTCTTAAAGGTTTTACACTATCTATCCACACAAATGCTTGTACACTTTCTCTGCATTCAACTTTATTCATCTCTAACTCATTAACGTGATTAGTACAAATGCTTATAACCTGAACGGGTACTAGGACTTGGTGTCAAAAATAAAATACCCGCACCGGTGGGCATGCGGTCCAAATGTCAGCTCATTTATTAGTCTTCGCTGGTGGACAAAGAGGTTGGAGTTTGAATCTCAGCCGGGTCCACTGAAGGTGGTTTTACTTAGATAGATTCCCACTCTCGCTATATTCAAATGTGGGTACATTTACACTTAAAATTATATCTTCCTTAACTATACCACATTATCGTTAGCGTGTTATGCGTATAACCCAAAAGAGTACTAAGACGTCGCGAAAAAACCCAATTACTATCTTAATATGTGTATTTTTAGATAAATATTATCAACATTAAAATTTATACGTTACTGTTCAATTACATTTATCAGAATTTTCATGATAAGTTAATTTGTAAAATAAACTGTAAAAAAATATATTTTTCCGATATAGTTTTTAATATTAATCTATATTTAATCTTTAATTTGAATCAAAAGTTTCTTAGGAAATTTAGCCAAAATCTCGTTAGCGTTATTTTTAATATGAGATAGATTTTCTTAAAAAATACATTAAAAAGAGCAATTACCCAACTAGATTGACTTAAATAATTATTTTGAGTTCTATTAATTAATTAATCAATACTTCAATCATCATAACTTTCTTACTTTTGAATATATTCTTGAATATTTAACAATTTCTATAGCCTGCTACAAATATTGTACAAGTCATATCTCTCGGAAAGATTTAAACGCTGCTTACTACTATTTATTAAAATGTTTCTAGATTAAATTTTTTAGAAACACTATTAGTTTATAGACGTGCGTCTGATATAAAATTTGTAGAGTATGATTATTATCATCTCATTTAACTACGATTGTGGTGCTTAATTAAGTTGCATGAAACTTAGAAACACTAATAAAATAAGATACAATAAAATAAACCTAAGAAACACAATGATGTTTTAATTTAAATTCTGGTTCGAACCATTTTTGGCGTGTGTTTACCCACAGTTTTGTTTACCAACATATCTCCTGGTGAATGGTTGAAAATTTCCTCAAAATTTGCCCCCTTAGATTTGATTTCTTATTGTTTTAGTCGCGTAAAGCAAGCAAACTTGCACAAAAACATAAGTTTTACTTAGAAATAGGCAGAATAATAAATAATAGAATGAATAATTATTTATTTCCCCACTGATCTTTTTTTAAATAATAGAATTCATGACGTTTAAAAATATTTAACTGCTTCTGAATTTACGTCTGGCTACATATTGTAATCAAACCTTAACCACATAAAAAAATTGTAGTTGTATTATCTCAAAATACAACATTATAATTATATCCGAGCTATTACTTTGCGTATAAATATGAAATCTAAAATATGTATAGGCTAAGAAATTTTAAATATTATTTCTGTAAAGTAGCAGATAACAGTTATACCTTTATTTTTGTAGTAATCCCATTTCGTAAGGCCATATTTTGTACAAGAATCCTACAGTATATAGGATCTTGCTAAGATAAAAGGCCTTGCAGAACGGACATTATTATAGTTCTGTAAGGTTTATTGTCTTACAAAATGCTATCATACAGTAGGATTCTGTTGCGAAATAAGACCTTCTATAATGGGCTTCCCATAAAAATCATAATGTATAAGCATCTTCTTTTTAAATATAAATTTCACTAACAGCAGCAGAATATGCTATACCTTGGCCACAGACAACTAATATATCCAGGCACTCAGCCTCCAGGTTGAAATGGTTGCGCTCCTTTTGTCAGTTTGAGTCCTTCACCACTAGGATCGCTACGTTCAGTCCTAATATCACCCAGCACTTACACTAGCTAAGCCCAGTGTTGAAGGCCTAAAGCTGGCAAAAGGAGCGTAGTGAAACCCCCGTAAGGTTGAGAGTCTGTTTCTATTATTTGTCTGTGACCTTGGCTTAATAAATAGTACGTCTGCCCCATGAGCAAGCCATCTAGCGCTCGAATTCTACTAAAATAATTCTATTCAATCCAACGCTACCTACCTTCGAACCTCTCTGGCCCGTCAATACGCCATCTTGAATAAACCAGAGGGCACTCCACCTCAAAGTGTTTACGAAACTATGTGGAATGCAGCACCGACCCATTGGCCGGTCAGAGCACACACAAACATTGCACATATCAATGTCTCACGTCACACATGGTAGGGTCGATTATTGGTGGTCACGTGGCACCTTGATTGACGTCCATTGGGGAGTTTGCGGGGCAATCCTAGAGGACTAGATGCTAGAAAGGTATCGAGTTTCACTAACACGTCAGTCATTGGTTATCCAATAACTGTCCATTCGACCATGCTCACCTCTAATTTGTGTTTTTCCAGAACAAATACAAGCTGGCTCAGGGCGAACCTATGAGGCCTGTTATCTTTACAAATTAAAAAAAAATTAAAGTTTAACCAAATGATGATGATTATTATTATTATTAGATGAATTTCTATTTTGAATTGCGACAATTTTATAAAAAATTCTTTTAAACATTTTAAAGAACAGGCGACTAAATAAAGTTATTGATTAGATATAAATATATACTATTGAGCTAATAAAATGTACAAGATATGAACATTTATTTTAGGCATCTAACGTGCACGTTCTAAAGTGACTGATTATATCAGCACATGACTTATAAACTATATAACTTAAATCTAGACCAGACACAACATCCAGTCCCCGACCGTTAATTCATTTCTGTTAAAGGGTAAAACCACAATTCACCAATTATATATTTTTCGGCCATGCCAGGAATTGAACCTGGGATCGTTAGCGCTAAAGACAGACATGCTATCGACTGAGCTAAGGTGTCGGATTAAAAAATATATACAGATTTAACACCCCGCACCCCGCGTCTTAGGGTGGAGATGTAGTGGGTGCGAGAAAAGGCCAGTGGCTTTGAAGTTTTATAATTATTAAAAATTTTGTGTGTGTCAAAATTCATTACAAACATGGAGTTTAATTTTCTTCGCGTGGTAATCTCAACAGTCCTTGAATATCTGATCTTATGCCGCTATGATCATGACAGATAATCAACAATTATTATTATTATTATTATTAGCACCGCGTCTTACTACCCGTTCGGGTTGTATTCACTTACGCTAATGTGTAATGGTAGGGTGATTGTGAGATGAAATGAAGGACCTACAGTTTAACGTGAGATCCGGACCACGGTGGAGGCCTGGCACTCCACACATTCACAAGATGTCTTGTCAGAGGTGAAAGAAGGGTTTGGTAATCAGATAAATCTGGGCCGGGACCGAGGTTCAACAATTGTTGATATCATCATGTGAATAATAATAAACTTTGTTTCTACTAACGATTTTTTTTTATTTTGACCAAAAAAAATTGTTTGCTATAAACACTGCAAAAACACTGGCCTTAGCTCGCGTTCCCTTCATCCTCACCTTATGGTCATACGCGAGAATGAGCATGAGTAAAGGCGAAGGGTGACACAGACAGACCATATCAATGCCACTCAACTCTCACTCTTACTCATTCCCGTTCTTGCGTACAGACTTTAGTAGCCGTTAGAGATATACGCATATATTAATTTATTTAATGGAATGGGAATGAGAATGGTAGAATTTTATAGAAACTGTGCCCGCATTTGTGTGGAGGTAGGTTGGGAAGCCAATTAGGAAACAAAACTCTCTGTACAACCGACCGGAACCTGAACCCTGATCTCCCTATTAACAGCAACCTAGTTCAACACGAGTGTGACACGTTGAATCATGTGACAATCGATGTGGGTCTAAAAGATTTTAGCTCAAATGCTAATCCTCCTTTATATAAAATCTGCCTTAAAATTCTTAATGTATTTTATTTTCTCTCGATCCATAGAAGAGAGAAGTATTGTGATCATAAAAAAAATCGAATTGTTGATTTTGATGTCAACGTTTTAGAACCCCTGAAAAATTGTGTTTTTTTTTTCGTTGCTGTCTGTTTGCAGGATTAGAGACGAAACCATTTTATCGATCGGGCTAAAACTTGGTATCTTGGTTTTTTATAAAGATCCCCCGAGGGGTTTTTGGACTTAAATATACAGCCCTAACATGATTCTTAGTTGACTATAAGGGAAAAATAGAAAAAATAGATATCAACAAAATCCACTCTTACGATTTTGATTAAATTGTATATCTGGACACTGTTTAACATTAAAAACAAAATAGTAATTTTTATTTTGCCATAAAAATGACTTTAAGGCTTCTATACATAATTATGTAGACATTTCCAATTTTGATCATATTCCACAAATATTTGAGATACGACATAACTAATAATTTATAAATATTTAGTACTATTAAGATATAAAACTCTTTTGTTTGAAATATATAGTTAAAAAATCAATAGATTCTCAGCAGTAAGCCAAAATATATACTTTTTTGTTCAAGTCTTCGAAAATGAAATTGATTGTAATGCTCTTAGTTGAACACAGATGTTCCTCTTTTCTTAATGGTTCTGGAACAGTGTATGTTATTTGATTTATACTTTTTTGGGGAATGTGATGCTACTTTTACATAGTATTTACCCCTTGGAGAGAGAAGTATTGTAACTTTCAAAAAAATGGAAATTGATATTTTGATAAATCTTGCCGTTTCATGACCTCCTGAAACCGAAAATTTATTTCCGCGATGCGGCTTGTTTATCTCTTTGTCTATATTTCAACATATACCAATTTTGATCACATTTCCTCAACTATGTTGGATACGAAATAACTTACCATTGTAAAGTTGTGATATTAAAAATAAAAATAATTTAATTTAGCACTTACTTTTATAAAACCAATAGTTTATGAGCTGTAAACAAACATTTTTTAAATGCAGCACTTTAAAATATGAAGTGGATTGTTATGCTCTTATTCTCCTATTTTCTTAATATAGCCTAACAGTATATATTATTTCATGTATGCTATTTGGTTGAGTGTTTCTGCAACAATATATATTATCTCATTTCACAAATCTTACTAGTTTTAAGTAAATATCTCTAATTTTTAAAGAGAGAGAAAGTCTTTATGTCACACCGTACTATTTATTTAATATATTAGTATTCAACCACATATACAATATGTAGCTACCCACCTCGGTGGCGTAGTTGGCTAACGCGCTTGTCGTGTTGAGCTCGACTACTAAGGACGGGGAGATCGAGGTTCGAATCTCTGTCGGGTGAACTGGGGGTGGTTTTTCCTAAATGGCTTTCCACTCTCCCTCCACGTGAATGCGGGTTCACTTCCTCTTATTAAACATTCCCAATTCCTAATCCATTAGAGTAATTAGTAATTAAAGCGTATAACCCGAACGGGTAGTAAGACGCAGTGCTAAATATTATTATTAATATGTAGCTCTATGCGTTGTAATACATTTTGAGAGTCAAATGTAAACCAAATAATATATTTTTGTAAATTTTTATTATCTCTAGCATCAGTTTGGCGACCTTGGGAATATAACAATACCTTGACATGTTCATTGAAAATGTTTGTACAAAGTTTAGTTTAAGATCCATTTATTAGCTTGACTAATTAAGAGGTCCACACGTACAGATAAAACTATTCTATTGCATTAATGAAATGATATATGCGTTTAAAAACACAAGCATACAGATTTAATTTGTTAAAATATACCATTTTTCCGTTAATATAAAATAACAGTGTTATCAGATACAATTGGGCACTACTCATAGTGTTGCGCTTGGGTTCTGGTTTTTTAATGAAGGAAAGTTTGGGGCTCAAATCTCAAATTAATGTATAGAGTTTTTTTTAAAATTATCTATCCCTCTCATTTCATGCAAAAGTGGGTACATTTCCTATTAATTCGACCGTCTGCATCCCGATCTAATAAGTGTAAATAAATGTGGATGCCATGGAAGGTTAGTACAATGTCTAGATAAACTTTAAAATTATTCCACATTTTTATAAAGAATATTCAAACAAATTTATATAAGTATATAGCACCGCGTCTTACTACCCGTTCGGGTTATACGCTTTAAGTACTCATTACGCTATTGGATTAGGAATTGGGAAGGTTGAATTAGAGGAAGTGAACCCGCATTTGCGTGGAGTGAGAGTGGAAAACCCTTTAAGAAAAACTACCCCCAGTTCACCCAATCCGAGATTCGAACCTCGATCTCCCCGTCCTCAGCAGTCGAGCTCAACACGACAAGCGCGTTAGCCAACTACGCCACAGAGGTGGGTTGCAAACAAATTTCATTTGGTATAGAGTTAAAATATATATTTATTATTACTCTTATTTAGCACTGTGTTGGCACAAATATAACCACTACAACCAGCGAGGCAAAGACAAAAATATATCCCGAAGGAGTTTTTAAATTATGACGTCTTAAAAACTAACTAAAGAAATAATTCTAAGAAAAAAAAATAAAACAAAGAAAAGCTTGATAAGATAAAAGTTCATGGTTAAAAGAAGGAAAAATAAATTAATTATTGAAAAACACAATTATTACTGGTGAATAAATGAAAGTCGCAATGGATATTGCATTTAGTAAACTAATTCATCTCTTTATTCTCCAGGTCAAACAAGTTATCACAGATATATACAGAGTTAAATGGCGCATTATGTTTCTCAGACAAATCTGTACTTAACTAAAAGAAAACAAATAGTACCACATGGTGTTAGGAAATGTCGAGTCTACACGTCCTAAAATAATGGAGATGTTGGTTGCATCCACACGGCAGTGTAAGAATAGAAGATAAAAACCATCATTTCGATGTGTGTGACAACTGACAAGCCATGCACGTATGTCACATCCACCTTAGCTTTGTATACTTCTTGTGCAGTTTCATCTTCCTCCCTCACTCACTACCCTCTGTTTCTGACTGACGTAGAATGACGAGGAAAGCAAGCAATAACAAACCAGTCATGGTACAAAGAGGATAAGAACTGTCGCTGCGAACCTTTACCGTGGACAAGTAAATGTTGGTTTCATTATTTTATATGTGTGTTTTTGAGTCACGTCTTACTACCCGTCCGGAGTATCCGCATATTTACATTAATAAGCAAGATATTATCAAAGTAAAATTGAGAGGAAATATACTCGCATTTAGGTGGAAGGAGGGTGGGAAACGATTGAAGAAAATCAACGCTTGGTAAACCCGACCAGGATTCAAATCCTTATCTCCCCGTCACTGGCATTCTAGTCTTTTGAAAGTGTGATACCTCAGCAAATTAGACCCCCAAAGCGAATCGGGTAATCAATGTAACCGTCACAAACCCATCGCCCATCCATCTATAGCGACTTGTTTCGAATAAGCTAAGGGTGGGTAACTAAAAGCTATGTTTAAAATTTATCGACAAGGATTCAAACCTTCTACTTAATGCGACAATGCTCTTTCTATCAACGTGATATCCGGGAACTTGCCAACTCAGCGAGACTTACCTCCACAACCAAATATTCAAACTTAGAAATCCTGTATAGTGTCCACCTACATTTTCAAACATGATATTTAGCTTATTAGATAGAAACTTCCGGAATGAACTGAAATACTGTATATAATTTTATCAAAGTTCTCGACTTTTTTAAATATAATTTGTGCGTGATTATGTTAATCTTTAACTTATACTTTTTAGTATCTGCTTTTTTAAAAATCGAAGGCTAAAATCGTTCCGGTGTGCTAAACATAGGTTCTTGGACGATTTAGCCACGAAATGAAAAAGCTGTAGAATTACCTTGGAGTGAAACTTAAACGAAGTATTGTAGGGTTAACGGTTCAATAGAGGTTTACAGGTTTGCTCACATTTCAGGCGGTTAAATTGATGTTGGTGTCAAATTACCTCGCCGGATGGTGCTGCGACACACGTCTAGCCTCTGTACGAGTTAATAACGACAGACACCTTGATTAAAAGTTTGGTATGCCCAGTATATAGGCAATCTGCTAAACCCATATATTTTGTTAGATTATACTTGAACACAAGAATTATTAGCTAATGAATTCATGGGTAGGGTTGGGAAGGGTAGCTTAGAGCAGTGTTTCTCAGATTGGGGTACGTGAAATATTCCGGAGGGTATGCAACGTCCCACCAAGCTTTATTAATCATTATTATTATTATCACCGCGTCTTATTACCCGTTCGGGTTATACGCACTTACGCTAATGTTTAATGGTAGGGTGATTATGAGATGAAATGGAGGACCTACAGTTTAACGTGGAATCCGAACTACGGTGGAGGCCTGGCATTCCCCACATTCACAAGATGTCTTGTCAGAGGTGAAGGNATCCGAACCACGGTGGAGGCGTGGCATTCCACACATTCACAAGTTGTGATTAATACACGTCTTGTCAGAGGTGAAGGAAGGGTTTGGCAATCAGATAAATCTATGCCGAGACCGAGGATTGAACCCCAGCCGCCAGCACAGAAGTCTAACACCTTACCCCTAGACCACCAGGCCACCTCTTTATTAATCATAACACTTACAATTATGGTAATTGTAAATATGATACTAACGCAAATTTTGGCGTGATGTCATAGACTTTCTTCCTCTTGGCAAAGGATTGGTTTAAATTGACACGAACGCTTTATTAACATTTTGAACGGTCGTTTATATTTTATAAGATATCAGGTTTTCGTTTCTTTTTTTAATGTGTGGGGTACTTTGTTAAGGCCATAGCCCCAAAAGAGGTACTCAAAACCTTGGTAAACACTGGTTTATAGTAAACTCAACTTCAATAGCGAGAAAAATTCTTATGAATAAAGTCACCTAAAATCGAAACCCAACATTTCCGTTGAGAGTGACCAAATGTAACGTAATTCTAAAGCCATAGACTGTTGGCCCACCATTATGTGAAATACCTCCAATCAAAACGACCCCCTGGTACATATCACTCTATAGCGTCTTGACCCGACAAGTGGTCACTTGCAAGACACATTCAAGAGTTTCTAAAACTCTAATCAATATTTTATGCTTAAATCCGAGTTCTTCCATGCTAACAAATCGGCTTCAGAGTGAAATCTAAACCAGTCTGTACGAGATCAACCCAGTTCGAGCCCCTGTCATTTCCTTCCACCGCGTCACCTACTCTTTTGAGTTATACGAATATTAATTACGCTATTACAGTAGGAAAATTGGTCGATATAGCTTAGAGAAAATGTACCCCAATTCACGTGAAGGAATAATAGAAAACCTTTTAGAAAAAAAAGCCTTGGTACACCCGATTAAGATTAGAACCCAGACCTCCCCATTATCAGCAAACCAAACTAGATGAGCTTGGAATCAATCCCGCGTCCTCAATCATGTGGCTTGGATTATTTATAATATAAAGTACAAAGTTATCTATGTCAACAGAAAAACAAGCTGTTTAGTAAATGTGCATGTATCTTAACATATTTTTACCGTATACTAAGTCATTAAGCAGATAAACAATCTGAAAATGTGTACGAATTAAATCTCAGTCATCAAGACATTGACGAGTAACGAGAAACGTTCAATTTCCGTCACACAAGGGTTTCATTTATTTATTGACTAAAAGTATGAAACCCACATCGGTCTCCACATGGTCTAAGGTGTCGCTTTTGCAATAGACTGAACTGTCGATGAGGGGGAGATTGGAGTTCGATCCCGGTCGGGTGTAATTAGAAGGGATTCTCCTAAATGGTTTCCCACTGTCTCTCCATGTAAATGCGGGTACACTTCCTGTAAATTCAACCTTCCTCATTTCTAATCCATTAGCGTATTAAGTACATAGACAAATAACCCAAATGGGTAGTAAGATGTAGTGCTAAAATTGATCTTGTTCTTTATCTGCGTTAACCCTGACCAGGGTGATCCTATTTCCCTTCCTCTGTGTTCCAACCATCCACTCCAGATTTCTCCTTGCTCTACGCAGTGGTGCGAACGGCGGAACCATCTGGTGCACAATGTATGGAGATCGATTCTACTAGCTACTTGCTAGCGACATCCCTCTTCATCCCATACACGAATAGAAATTAGTTTTTTTTTATTTCCTTAAATTATTATTATTATTATTATTATTATTATTATTATTATTATTATTATTATTAGCACCGCTTCTTACTACCCGTTCGGGTTATACGTACTTACGCTAATGTGTAATGGTAGGGTGATTGTGAGAATAAATGGAGGACCTACAGTTTAACATGGGATCCGGACCACGGCAGAGGCCTGGCATACCCCACATTCACAAGTTGTGATTAATACGGGTCTTGTCAGAGGTCAAGGAAGGATTTGGCAATCAGATAAATCTGTGCCGGGACCTAGGACAGAACCCCGGACCCCCAGCACAAAAGCCTGACATCTTACCCTTAGACCACCAGGTCACCCTGTTTCCTTAAATATTGCACGTTGCTTACTTGAGAAACAAACACCGCAAGCTGCTTTATAAATATAATAGGCTTGTCTTGTTATAATAATTAAATGATTCAATAATTATAAAATACACATTTTAAAATATTATTATATTAAGTACTTGAAACTATGTCTTTTTTATCGTTATGCTTCTCTGGTGATGTTGCTCGTTGTTGAAGCCACTTGTAGTGTTTTTTGTGAGGTGAGATGATGATGATGATGATGATGATGATGAATCGTCAGCTTGTTGGGCTACACTTTATAATGTGGTTTTTGTGAAGGTGGTGAAGGTTGAGGACTGTCGGAGTTGTGCTCCAGCTTGTTAATGTTATTAAGGGCTGGGTTCTTACCGTCTTTATATGAGAACTTTGTTTTTATCTATTTAATATTCTTTATTTATTGTATTTATAAACTCAACCCGGCACAGTAGTTAAATGACTGTTTCTTTAGACTCGAACTGTTTTAATTTTTGAAAAAAGAGAGATTGATTTGATTCCCGTATAGAGCTGTGGGACGACTGTGGACGAGTGAGGAGAGAAATCTTCTTTTTACGTTTATCTTTCTAAGGAAATTGTTCTAGAACCATCAATTTTTTTTTAAAGTTACACAACGCATGGTCTATCCTTCAAGAAGTGAACGAATGAGATGGAGCTTAAAAAAAAGAGCGATAGAACATGTCTTTCACCCATGTTTCACAAGTGTTTGCAATAGGTGTGGATTAACTGCGAACGATGAAATTTAGTTGTCAACAATAAAAAAAAAATCTTCAGTCACCCATCTGTGAGAAGATATACATATGGATGCTTTGAGTTTTATATTTTGAAAATATTTATTAATTTAAAATATATGAAGGGTGAACAATTTTGATTATAGAATGGTTACCAAATGAAATTATATTTCATTACAGCTCTTAAAACAAGTAGGCCTAACGATATTAAGGGAACCATACTCTCGCTAAAGAATTAAATAGTTTTGTTCTAATAAATAAAAAATATATATGTCATATTAAGCCAGCAAATATTTTTTTTGGAACTACAATATTATCCCTACTTGAATTTTTCAAAAAGTGGGGGACGAATGTTCTAAGGCGTTAAACTTTCATTGAACTGGGTCAACATTTTATGCAGTGTTGGAGGTTCAACTCCCGGCTAGGTGGGTGGTTTTATCGTTCAATATCTCCTTGTGAATGAGGGTGCATTTACTCTAGTCTTTTCCTTCACCTCTGACAAGACATCTTGTGAATGTGGGGAATTGCCAGGCCTCCCCCGTGGTTCGGATTCCACGTTAAACTGTAGGTCCTCCATTTCATCTCACAATCACCCTACCATTACACATTAGCTTATGTGCGTATAACCCGAACAGGTAGTAAGACGTGGTGCTAATAATAATAAAAATAAATAATAATAATAATAATACTCTAGTCTTCTTTCCTAATATATTCCTACTGCTAAAGTCGAGTCCTTAATAGCATTGTCCCTTCCGTCTCTACCCTACACTTGTTTTGTGTTATAAGTGTGCCGATTTCTCAGTCGTATATTTTTCAAATATTTAATAGTTTTATAATAATATAGCAGGGGTCTTCAACATTTTGTGAACCACGGGACATATTTTAATAGTCAAAAGTAAGTCCATATTTGAAAACTTATATGGATAATTCATTTTACAAACATAATATAATTAAACATTAGAAATTTGGTGTATTTTTATATTTCAATGAGATCCAAAGTATAATGATATTAATAGTAAATACGTTTAAAACTTTAGAAATAAGACATAACACATCTAACGCTGAGTTTTGCAGTGCTACCACACGCTCTCCCAACAGAACAAAACCTCTTTACTTCTAAATTTACTAACGTATTAATAATTACGTATTAATACGTTTACTCACTATATCATAACTTACAAATACTTTAATTAGAAGTTCGGCTGTTGAAATAAGAACTCGTGAAACGGAGTAGCTATTTAATTCTTATAAAATTTGTCAAAATGAAAAATATTTTGGTGGGATGAAACACTCATTTGACAAAAGGAATGTGTATTGCGAGCCCTAAAGACAATTCACTCGTTTAAAAACCTTTTCTGGCAGCTAAAAATGTTACTACAGTTCAATATTAATAGGAATAGCCCTCTCTGACGGCTATAAAATTTACTAGATCTACTTTAACGTATTCATAGGTCAAGTCATGTGACTTGCAGTGGTCACTTGTGATAGATAACATCTACACTGATAAAATAAAACTAATAGGCCTAATATGGTAAAAATATCAGTTTTGGCCGAAAATTTTTTTTAAGAGACCCTTCATATGAAAATCAGACTTGTATTCCTATGCATTAATATAAATTGAAATGTGTTTTATGTTACTTTTCATGTTTAACAGATGGAGTCAGTTTAGATAGGTAGAAGCTAACTATGGTAAGATTTTACTCAATGTTTCCTGTACAAAAAATCTGATTTTATGTTCTTTAGAATGTTCTTAAAAGCCGCGGATAAGGTAGGCCTAGCTAGATCCACCTTCACCCTTCCCCTTTCCTTAAACAAACATTGTGTTTGAGAGGAATGTAAGGACTCAAGGGAAGAGGGAGGTTACTGTCACCCGACATGATGGATGTCTTCTAACCCCAAAAACTTGATGCGATTTACCTTCTTTGTGAAGCTTGGAGAAAACTTTTGCCCGAAAAATACCGAAACTAAAAAAGTTTCTAATTATTTTTGGTAGCTCTACTTATTATAGCCTAACTCCAGTGCAGGCATGGAAATTATCTTAGCTTCAATTCAGACATGGAAATCGTATTATCTTAACTCCAATAGGTATAAGCATAGAGATGGTATTTTATTTACTACAGTAAAGACACAGAAATCGTATATTATCTTAACTCCAGTATATGTAGGCATATAAATGGTATTTTATTAACTACAGTAAAGACCCAGAAATCGTATTAGATTAACCCCAGTATAGGCATATAAATCACCCTAACTTAACTCCAGTACAGACATAGAATCACCCTAACTTAATTCCAGTACATGCATATAAATCACCCTAGCTTAAATCCAGTACAGACATAGAATCACCCTAACTTAATTCCAGTACAGGAATATAAATCATCCTAACTTAACTCCAATACAGACATAGAATCACCCTAACTTAATTCCAGTACAGGAATAGAAATCGTCCTAGCTTAACTCCAGTACAGACATATAAATCACCCTAACTTAACTCCAGTACAGGGATATAAATCATCCTATCTTAACTCCAGTACAGGCATAGAAATCGTCCTAACTTAACTCCAGTACAGGAATAGAAATCACCCTAACTTAACTCTAGTACAGGAGTAGAAATTGTCCTAACTTAACTCCAGTACAGGAATAGAAATAGCCCTAACTTAACTCCAGTACAGGAATAAAAATTGCCCTAACTTAACTCCTGTACAGGAATAGAAATCGTCCTAACTTAACTCCAGTACAGGAATATAATCGTCCTAACTTAACTCCAGTACAGGAATAGAAATCACCCTAAGTTAACTCCAGTACAGGAATAGAAATCGTCCTAACTTAACTCCAGTACAGGAATAGAAATCGTCCTAACTTAACTCCAGTACAGGAATAGAAATCGTCCTAACTTAACTCCAGTACAGGAATAGAAATCGTCCTAACTTAACTCCAGTACAGGAATAGAATCCCCCTAACTTAACTCCAGTACAGGAATAGAAATCACCCTAACTTAACTCCAGTACAGGAATAGAGATTGTCCTAGCTTAACTCCAGTACAGGAATAGAAATCGTCCTAACTTAACTCCACTACAGGAATATAATCGTCCTAACTTAACTCCAGTACAGGAATAGAAATCACCCTAACTTAACTCCAATACAGGAATAGAATCGTCCTAACTCAACTCCAGTACAGGAATAGAATCGTCCTAACTCAACTCCAGTACAGGAATATACATTTTGTAGTTGGCCGCTCTTAATCACTAATACACGGAAACGCTAATCGCAAATGAAGCCGGTTGGATTCTAAACTAGTTCCAAGGTCAATGTAAGACGTGATACCCACCAGCCAATATTAGAATTAACATTTGAATATGTTAGTTTTAAAGAGTAATTTATATGCCTAATTATCAGCAGGAACCGCACGTGTAGTAAACTTAGAATATATATCACCCCTCCTGTTTTCGAGCCATAGATTATTATTATTAGCACCGCGTCTTACTATCCGTTCGGGTTATACGCACTTACGCTAATGTGTAATGGTAGGTTGATTGTGAGATGAAAAGGAGGACCTACAGTTTAACGTGGAATCCGAACCACGGTGGAGGCCTGGCATTCCCCACATTCACAAGTTGTGATTAATACACGTCTTGTCAGAGGTGAAGGAAGGGTTTGGTAATCTGAAAAATATGTGCCGGGACCGAGGATGGAACCCCAGCCACCAGCATAGAAGTCTGACACCTTACCCCTAGACCGCCAGGTCACCGATCGAGCCATAGAAAGACTGTATTCTATTTCACAAAGATTCGAACTAATGTCTTTGAAAGTGTGTTGCCATCGTCCAAACTTTTACGTCTCAACAAAGTTCATCCCGGCCGAGTTGCTTGTATTTTATATTTAGTAAAATGTGAAGTTTCCCCTTTACCTTATTCGTCATTTTTACATAGAATAAAAAATCAATTTAATTAATTTGTACAAGCTTAAATCGGTGACCTGGTGGTCTAGGGGTAAGGTGTCAGACTTCTATGCTGGTGGCCGGGGTTCAATCCTCGGTCCCGGCACAGATTTATCTGATTACCAAACCCTTCCTTCACCTCTGACAAGACATCTTGTGAATGTGGGGAATGCCAGGCCTCCACCGTGGTTCGGAT